>CAJVPJ010000606.1:0-20992 GCA_910592205.1 Paraglomus occultum | reverse complement strand
AATAATGATCGGCATGTTGACCACCACTATTGACAACATTTCGAACCCCTGTACCATAACATGTCCCATGACTATTATAATAATTTAACTCGTTTAGACGAGAACTAATTAACTTTATCGAGTAAACAGATCTTTTAAATACATATTTATGTATCATTTAATGTTTCCTGTCTTTTATATTCTCGCGTTTGTTTTACTTGCTATTAAAATGTGATTACCTAATTTTATTACTATTACACAAAGGAAAATAAATAAGCACCCCCTATCGTTAATATTAAAGGAGGTGTTTATTTTCGGAACTACACGGTAATCGCCATTTTCCTATAAAACACCTTTTTACCCGAACTCCAAATTTTCTTCAAGTAGATAAGCAAAGCTTCAATCTCAGCGTACTTGAAAGCAGAGTCCTATGTCATCACCAACCGAGCATAAGCACGACTCAAAACACATTTTCTTCTATAAAATAACCATATTTTTCTTGCCTGATATCGCGTGGTGGGAACGAATGGTCGTAAATAGACCTTGCTTTTTTTTTCTGCCCGTTCGATAACGTCTACATCATACAAAGGATAGTAGCGAAACAGAAAAGCGCAAAGTTGAGATACACACATGCAAATAAAAAATGTATCTCACAAGAAGCAACCTGTGTCGATAACGAAGAACCCGATTGCATTGGTTCCCATCGACAACGACGATAACAGTGACACCAACGACGCTGACAACAACAAAACCTTTGTCGATTCGGTTATTCAAAAAATTACCGTCTATAGCCGTAAATTCTGTAACACATGTCATAGTAGATGCGATCAAGTTGTTTCTGTAAACATGGACATTTCGTGGCAAAACGGATTTCGCGAATACGTCGGTTCGGATACGTATACCGTAATCCTCATAATTTTACGAACACCAATCGTCAGAGGCCAAACGGGAACGGAACAGAATTGAACAGGGCTAATAACCATATGGTCTTCGGAATATTTGGTTATCTTTATGCTTATAATGTGGAAAGACGGAGTGTATGTATGTGAGAAATTTGGAAGTTTAACATTTGCTTCTATTCCGGAATCAAATTCCTATGATGAAAACAGATATGTTAAATTTATGGTAAGCTTTATTTTTTATTTTTCATTTTTCATTTTTATAAGCATCCCTAGTTGCGTATTCTAAACCAATTCTGTTATCATTAAACTGAAGTAGAAAATACTGTGATGCGATACAAAATTGAGTCACCTGAGAAATGATCAGCAAAGATGATGAGAAAATTGTGACATTAGAAAGTTCGCGTTTACTCGTTTACATTAGCCTTCGAGGGTCTGGCTGGAGAGATCAGAATGGGAGAATTATTCCAAGAATAGAACGTTGGGAGTTCGGGAACTGTGCGGAAACAAATTCTTGTATGTACGTTTTGTATACTATTTCTAAAGAAAATATAGACTTTTACTAAGAAGAGGTTTCGCGATTGCAGTGCGATTACAGGCGATTACAGTGCGATTATAGGTATTTATTTGTGTGTAATAAATTCCAATGTGTGGGTTGTGTAATGAGTGCCCTGCTCCGACACAAGTTACACATACCATAGTAATCGTAACTCAATTAATATAAAATCGTTGGATGAATGTTATTATCGTTTGATATTGACAGGAATATCCCTGTTGAAGACTTGGTGAGTGATCAAGAGATAACCAATTCGGTTCTTCAAGCGATGATGAATTAAAACTGCGCTAATAATAAAGAAGAGTTATCAAAAAGCATTTTATACAAAGAAGCTCATTCTGCAGTTTAGACGACGCTGATGTTTTGGAACAAAAACGTGATAATAATATAGAAAATTGTTATAATAGGTTTTGCATTATGACTTGTTGAGTTGATTGGATAATTAAATGTGGTGTACCAAGTGAAGTAGAAACAGTATTTAATGATAACTGTTGAGTCAATTGAATAACTGTTTCTTCACATGAAGTAGCAATATTTTCTGGAATTTCTAATAATGTTGGGGATTGTTGGAATGTGCTTGGAGTAATTTTATACAAAGTAGTATCTTCCAATTTTGGTGTCTCTGAAGTTTCCACTAATGGAACAATAACACTCTCATCCATACTGTCACACTTTGCTTTTCTATAAAATTATTTTGAACTTTGTTCCTGTTTCTTGAATCAGGTGTCAGACTATTTTATCCAGTAAACACAACAGGTTGGAGATTACTCATCTAACACAAATTTTATCAAACTGGTTTGTGATCATTCTCCGTTGATTTCATATTTTTACTTTCTCGCATACATAACCAGCCTGAAACAGTGACAAGTACGCAATCTTTTCCCTACAAGTACGTGACCTGCAAAGTAGCCGTTGAAGTTTGCATTGACTCCAACACACATTTATGGTGTGCTCACGAACAAGTATGCATCCTTTCCCTCTAGGTGCAGAACAACTCAGGCCAACAAGTCGATAGAATAAATTTATTTAAAATCTTGCTTCCACGTTAGTATCTTCCGCCCAATAGCAAACGTTTCTGAATAGTGTTTACGAATAGTATTTAGCTCACATTCCTAATGAAGGTGCTTAAAACATTTAGAGAGAGACGTGTTTATTTCGGGACTACGATAAACAATAAGTTTTCTTCATGCAATAATATTACAAATAATGACCATTATTGTTACAACAAATTCTCTTAACTCCAACATTTTGCAGAACACATCAGTAATTCAACTCTGTTAACATTGACAGTTTCTTATTTGGATTTTTTACGTTTTAGAGACATGTTTACCCTAATGTGAATAGAATTGCTTATAGTCGTCTCTTTGTTTGTATCTCCACTTTGTGACGGGGAATATAAAGAGGTGGCGATTTTTCGTCTGTTTATTTTACCGAAGGAGTTTCAGAACTTTCGTTGAGAATTTGTTCTTCGTAATTTATTTAGCTAATAAATTATATTACGTTTTAACAATATCAAGTGCCTTGCTCATACAAATTATGATGAATTCGAGGAAATTTATTTTTAGTATCGGGGGAGGTTAAGCACATATGTATATAGTGTATTTAAAAACTATGCTCTTGGCTAACGTCATCTGGTTTGCTAAAGTTAAAGTTATGACATCATCGCTTTTCAGCACGTTTTCGAGAATGTAAATTAGGAACATGACTTCTGCACGTATAGTAAATAGGGTATATGATATTGATATTAATAGATAACTATATTGGTATGATATGAAGATTTGGGGGGACGACAAAATGGGGATAGGGTTATTTTTGAAGAGGCACGAATAGGGTAAATTTATGTTGAAATATAATCAGTCCCGCTTCACAGGTTGGATATAAAGGATGGGAATACAAAAGAGATATAACTGTGTATTAGATTATCATTAGATATTTCAGTGTTCACTATGTATAAGAGATACACAACAGTGTAAGGATGGTAGCGAACAATTAATATGCATTTTGTTCGTTCTCTTTATAATAGACGTGTAGTAGATATACAATCACGCGTAATATACGTGGTTTAGATATCGATAATCCGGATTCAATGTCTTGATTGTTCACATTAGATTTATCGAGTAATGGATAATATTACGAGAAAGTCATAACAAGCAAAAAGTAAAATTTACAAAGTCACGCTACGCTAGGTGTAAATTCAGAGTTTTCGGAAGCACAGAAAGTGTAATTAATCCAACGTTGGTTCCAAGAACTATTAGGCGTCTTTGTGGTGAATAGAATACATTAAATCACTTTGCTGGCTTTCTAACGCATGATGATTGAGTTGTTGTAGTTTGAATTAAGAGTGCATTGCGGCCACAGTAGACGGCCTGCAGTGAACGTTCTTCAATTGGTTTGACGATGATATGCAATTACGCAGTAAATTCTTTTTTGCAATAATTGTTAGCTCAGATCCGAAAGACAACGCATTGATGTCATTGTACAGCTGTACGATAATATTGAATTATCATACAGTGTAAGAATCACTCTGAACCAGTTTGTTAAATATATATATTTATCGAGTATAGATTATTTTTTATCATGTTATTATTATAGACGCAGATGTTCTTTGGGAGTCGGAGAGAATTCCTCCAATAATAGTCGCACTTAATTTAAAACATATTGATAAAAGATGTTTATATGGGTTAAAAACAGTTGACTACATCGAATATTAAGCTACGTTTATGGTCTCAAGCTCGTATTAACAGTTTCGAACATCAAACTCGAGTTCATGAGCTTTCAAAAAAACTTTACAAGCTGTTGGACAACAAAGACGTTTTGACGTATTTTTACGGTCTCTCCGAAAAGTATATTAATATTATTATTCGACATCTCGATATAGTAATAATTATTGGTGTATAGTTCGATGGATAGAAGAATCAAACTAGTAAAGAACCAGTCTTTTCTTGGAACAGACCCATTCTAAAAATCAAAAAAAAAAAAAAAAATTTTTTTTTTTTTTTTAATTTTTTTTACTAAGCACTGGTTGAACACAATAAACTCTTTCTAATGCACGCTCTCACTTTCGGTCCCAAAAGGCATTTCCATTTTTGATACCCATTGTCATTTAGCTAGGGAACATTTACTGTATAACGATTGTGCTATAAGTTAGATAGCTTTACGGTAAAAGCGCATGTCTCGGAATATAAACTTACATTTATAAACATTTGGAACATTAAATGTCTTACATAGTTATTACGTCCTCTTTATGTTATTCAGAAAAAGTACTCGCCACTAAACTGTATATATCACTACTTATAAATAAAAGTTCTTTATTCACCGCGTAATATGATGAAGAAAATCAATACTTATTAAATGAACGATTCAACTAATGGAATTTCACTTGTCGAACGGCCCTCTACCAATTCTGCTACGTTGGATACAAATTCGATACAGTATCGCCACAATTGATTTTGGCATGTCAGAAAAATGCTTGATTTATGCTGTACTTCGCCGGTAAAACAAACTTCATTGTATACCCACGCTTACAATCACAAAATGTAAAAAGACAAATTTTCAGTTTTTGTCGTATTTGAACAACATTCCTTTTCCGACGGTTTGAGTTATAATAATAAAGTTCTCGTGAAAAACATGTGATTGTAAAACTATCAGACTCAGTAGGGTTAATCTTAACAAGACACAGTTTTATCAAGTACCCGTTTTTTATATTAGAACAATGCATATATATATATGCTAGGCTATATCAGGATAACAAATTTGTGATAAAAAGCAAATTACCAAAAGTGTACTTATGATTTTATTCCGCTTCTCATGCGGGAACGCCTGGGAATGACATACGTTATTGTGCCGGATTTTACCAACTGTTTATGCCAAGACGACAGTTCGTAGTTTTTGGGGGCGTGGAGCTATCGTAAGATACCTTCTATTGTCAGTCAAGATGCTTTGAAAATTTGTTGAACTTGGCTGATGCTAAATTATGTCATCTTTCGTAGTCAGAGTCTAGCCAAATTTCCAAAGAGATGGGATGCGTCATTCATTGTCAAAAAAGCAAACAAAACAAAAACGAAAAAGCCCAGCCTCGTTGTGGTATTTTTTTTATTATGACGGCAAAACCATTATTATAGATTTCATTGGTGCTATCATGATTAAGTTTCTTACCGACTCTTGGGTAAGCCCCCACTCTTACCTTTTTAATAGAGAGACGGGCGCACACTTTATGAACTTGACCAAATACTGAATATGGGGGGCCTATTTGATGCAGATCCAGTAGCAAAGGATAAGACTAAAATTTAATGAAGATCCTGGGAAGTGTTAATTAGATGGCCGCAACAACAATTTCCCAGGGTTTGATAAAATGTGGCAAGAAATCACGCACACGAGATTTACATTCGCCTGATCTTTTATAAGCAGTAAAAGAAGTTTTTTGAGGGAAAGAGGATTGTTGTGGTGTCGACCTATTTTCTCGAAATCGTAACGGAACGTTCTGATGATGATGAAATATGAATTATGTTGCTACAAAAAATCGGCAGTTCATGTGATGCTAGTATTGTTATCTATCATGTTAGCATGCTGTGCCGATGCGCAAGAATATCGATCGTTGGATGGAACAGGAAATAATAAGAATAACCCTTCAGCGGGATCGAATTCACAACCTTACAAACGGCTGAAATCCGTAAATACATTTTACAGGTAAACGCGTTATAGAAACTGTGAATAAGATAATGGTTTACGGGAAGAGAATGCAAATAGTATTGTATCACCAGCTTATATCATCTTTCCCTTTTCATTAAAATCAGTGATGCCAATCAAACAATGTTACAGACTCCAGCTACCCCAGTGAATTGTTCTTCCGCATTGGCAACAAATGTTTACCCTTTACCTCGATGCGTTTCAAATCTTATTTCAAGATATGGTATAGCATCGTACGACCCAGCTATAGCGTCGTTCAGTTCAAAAAGGCAAATTAGCCATATGGTAAGGTGCAAGTAAATGAGATTAACTTAATGGCGCGTCAGCACATCAGACTCGTCTCATCCAACGAATACGCCATAAATACTAACATGACTGTCACATCGCACAGGTAACATTTTTCGGCCAATTCATAATCTTTGATCTAGTCAGAACGCAAAGGATATTCAATGGAGACAAGGTATATATACCAACGGATGATGCCACCTACCAAATACCCAACTCTGCCGCAGCCAAACTATCTTCTTTCACTTCCTTGCCTTTCAATCGGTCGGCCAACAATCCACCGCCATCACCCGATGCAGTCGGAACGAACCAAGTCTCTGTGTTTCTTGATCTCAATCAAATATATGGTGAAAGTCTGGAACTATCAATGATATTACGCGATTCTGGAAGTGGACGCGGAAAATTGAAGACGAGTAGCGGGTCGAATTTTCCTGCTTTCGATAATAGTACATCAACATTCATTACTGGAGCACCTATAACGTCACAGAACATTTTTACGTTAGCAGTTGCTTCCATTTGGATCGGCGAGCATAATGCCAAGTGTGATAAGTTGTACTCGGAACACGGAGCAGCGTGGGATGATGAGACGTATTTCCAAGAGGCGGTCTGTTTTTCTTTTGTTTTTTTTTAAAGACTTTTCAAGTAGTCGCGTGTGAATGGCTTGCTTTACGAGATTTCTGTTGTTTTATTATAGAGACGATGGACGATTGGGCTATACCAAAAGGTAGTAACTGAAGAATATCTCGGAGCCATACTTGGTCAACCATTGCCACCCTACCAAGCTTATAATGACCAACTTATGCCAGCAATCGACGCGTTTTTCCTAACTGTGACCCTGAGATATGGTCATTCGGAAATCAGGTAGTTATACATCACGACGCGTATTGTCAACGAGTTGCTATTGTGCTGGCAGGATTTTTTATAAAAATGGACTGTATATTAATCGTGCGTTTATATAAATACAAGCAATTTATACAATATGCAAAATCTGAACGGAGAAGTGATAGCTACCGTCCCACTGTCTCGAATCCAAGATCACACGCTTCTCCCTAAATTTGGTCTTGCTGAAACACTTCGCTCAATGGCTACGCAGTCTCAACAACAAGTCAGCGTATTCGTTCCTGACGAAGCAAGAGGGTATCAAAATCCATTCGGCGACTATGCTGACGTTGCTGCGTGGGATTTGAATAGGGCACGAGATTTTGGTGAGTGCTTAATGAACGTTTTTGGAACCTGTCATAATTTACGCTTATTTTGAAGAATGGTTGGATTATAGGTATCCCATTATATAATGACATGAGAGCGGCGTTTGGATTGCCTAGACAGACTGATTGGTCTGGGATTACTTCCAATGATGCTATAGCGACACGACTCCAGAATACTTACGGGAGTGTAGACAAGTTGGAAGCGTATGTTGGTGCATTTAGTGAAGATCCCCAGGATGGATCCAATTTTGGCCAATTGTTGACTAATAGTATACTCGATCAGGTATTGCAATTCAAGTTGACATTTGTGGCCTATTATGTGTGTGCTTACGTACACTCGTGCATTGTAATAAATCTTGCAGTATTCCCGCCTGCGCGACTCTGACCGGTTTTGGTACGAAAATACTTTTACCGATGATGAAAGGGCACAAGTTCGTAACACAACATTCCGTGATTTGATTATGCTCCATGCATCAGCTGACGGTGTCCCCCAAAACATCTGGAGTCTCCAAACTACCAGCCTGTCAAACGTAACCGACACTGACAAGGCCCGATATCCCTCGGAACTCCAAGTGTTGTCGCCGCCATATTCAATAAGATGGAACATCCAAAATGAAGATATAAATTTTATGGTTGACTTTGGTGCGCTTAATGGATGGTTTGGTATGGTAAGTAGTGGCATTAATGGTGGGGATGGAAAAAGGTTGTGTGTGTTCTAAATTGTAATGACGCGTATATGATTGATTTTTCGCATTAGGGCTTTGGTTCTGAAGATGGCGGAATGATAGGTGCCGATTTCATTATCACAACTGTAAGTACGCTCTGCACATTCAATGTGACATTGTCCATGTTTATTTAGCGTACGTGTTATTTCATAGGTAAAAAATGGTAATGCAACAGTTGAAAATTATAAATCGGTGGGATATAATCGACCAGTGCTTGACAGTAATCAGGATGTGAAATTTGTTAAGGCTACTGAAACAGCGTCTTCAGTCAAAGTTGAGTTTGCAAGATCACTTGCAGCTAGCTCGCCTAATAGAAAAGAAATTATAAGGGGCAGCATGCCATGTAAGGTTGAATATAATGAGTGTTTTTTATAACGGATTCGCGCGATTACAAAGATTTTCATCGAGATACATTTTATTTCGTAATATGAATAGTCATTATAGCATATGGCACAGATTCGGATAATATCGGTTATCATATGAACAACCGCCGTTCAGTGACCGTTAATTTCTTCACGGCTCAATCTGATGTTTCAATCGATTCTAAGCAACGGCAGATAAGATTGGCTCATGGAATCGGAATGATAATTGCTTGGAGGTATATTTTATGACAATTCGCAGGCTATTATTGGATTAATTCTTAACGACATTAATTTTGCTTATCTTCCTCTTATGACAGTTTTATTTTCCCCATATCTATTTTCCTAGTACGTTTCTATAAACATACCTTTGGCTATCTTCAGTTGCATAGGAATCTGCAGATATTGGGCGGGTTTTTGGTCGCAATATTCGGAACTGCCGCCATTGCCTCGCTTATAACCTTTAAAAGAAGACATAATGTGTATGTGTTATTATTTGTTTTTTGGTATTGTCATGTTCTTCGTTACAATCGATTTAATACATATTTCATTTTACATAGTATTGGATTGATACTATACAGCTTTACGTTCTTTGAGTTAATCCTGGGATTAATTACGCTTTGGGGTCAGAGACGCTTCGAGTCTGTGAATGAGGGTATTCCGAGATTTTTAAAGAGAGCGCATCGTTATGTTGGCGCGTCAATGATGGTATTGGCGGTGTAAGTAGAAATGAGCAGGCTATTATTCGTTTAAATTTTGTTCAATACAAGTTGATCTAATTGTTTATACAGGTATAACCAATACTTGGGAATTCAACTCTATGCAGAACTATATTCAATGTAAGAAATCTTATTTCCGATTAACTCATGGTGTCATATTCACATTATTCTCATTGTCTAATCTATTTTAGTAATTTCGAGCCCTATGGGATTGCATACGCAGTTTATACATCGTTCGTAATTCTACTGTTTTTATTAGCTCAATTATGGAAAACGACAAATGGCGGATTTATATCCAAGTTCCAACGCAAGAAACCTGTAAGTGAAGGAAAGGAGACGTTACAAGTCCACGTTGCAAATGAGAAACTTGTCGGTCTACCCGAGTGGTCATGGGATGAAGTAAACGAACGAGTTCAACGAGGGGTAAATGAAAACTTATCGTTGGAATTGTCTTGGTGCTTCAATTAAATTGCACAATCGCATGTAGTATATCAATAACTTTAAATGCAACCATTTGATTTCTAGGCTTTTCTCGTTGTTTGTGATGGCTTTGTAGCTGACATAAGAAAATGGTTTAACGAGCATCCTGGAGGAACTAAAATATTAGAAAGGGTCATAGGAACTGATATCACTAACGGTAATATGGAACTGCGGATATAAATTAATTCACAAGACGTCACTAATACGATTAATACCCATTAACAATATCTTCTAGATTTTTACAATACTCACAAGCTTACTCAACAAGAAGACGAGGACGATGGACTACAAGACGTCCAAATTTATTGTCATGAACAACCAGCCCCATTAGTTAGCCCTATTTTGGGAAAATATTCTCAACTCTGGCAACACCACAATATTCATTCCAGCTTCCGTCAACGCAAGCTCTCAAAAGTGATCGATTCGACCAACATGAACTTGTTCCATAAATTACGAGCACCGATTGCAAAACATACTCATTCTGCCTTTGCCACGGTTCAGTTCTCCAAAATGATAGTTGCTAAAATTGCCGACGACCATTATTCAGTGGCTTCAGATGAGGACTCTACTCGATTCGAGTCGTACTTTCGCCCTCAGAGTCATCCATATTTCGAACAAGACTTGGCTAAGAATCCCGGAAGAAGAGTGTTTAGGCGGTATCAACTGTCAGACAAGACGTGGGTTAATGCTAGTGAGCAGTATCCAGTAATTAAATTTACTTTTACCAAGATACATCAGTCACAAAGATTTGTAGGGGATAGATTTTTGCCTGGAGATTATGTAGAATTGCAAGCACGCGTAAAGGAACAAGTAGTTGTGCGATCATATACACCATTGGAGGGAAGAATGTCGACATCGTTTTCCATTTACGTTAAAGTGTATCCTACCGGTTTAATGTCTAGGCATTTGGTAAGGATATTTGCTGGTCAATGTTATGCTACCGCTCATCACTTTAATTTGTTACTACCTTAACATTTGCAGAGGAAACAACGTATTGGTTACGAGGTCAAAGTTAGAGGACCATTCGATGTGGCTGACCGCGTGGGATACTCGCATCTGTCACAAAACGAATTATCCACTATAATGGGAAGACGTCCTCGGACCCGCGCTTCTACAATAACGTCAGAAATATCGGACGTATCTAGTCATATGTTATTGAATTCAGAAAGTGCAGATGGATGTTGGGATGAACTATTCATGATAGCGGGCGGAACAGGCATAACGCCGATGGTCCAGGCATGTCATATTTTTCTTTAAGGCGGAATATTATGGCAATCGCTATTTGTTTTATAATTTAACGTTAATAATTACATATCGTAACTATCTTTCCCTCAGTTAATCAAATACCATCTAAAAACGGTGGCAGCAAATGCAGGCCGTGCAATTTCAATGCATCTTCTTTACGCCAATAATTATGTAGAAGACATCATTGATGGCCTCGAACTCGAGGGATACGCTGCTAGAAGCAATGGGATGTTAACGACTACCTACATTCTTAACTATCCGCCTGCAGAAGGATGGGATGGTCTCCGTGGACGTATTACTCTTCATATATTACAGTCCTGGCTTAACCATCATGAGACGATAAACAGACAACGATGGCGACAGTCATCACAGGGACCGATTACAGTGTGGGATAGGACCTGTGGTCATACGGACAATGGTTATGTTGCAAGTGACGTTTATGGTCACGCTGAATGTGAACCTACTCCCGAGAATGTTGATGGCGAACATGAAGTAATCGACAACAGTGAGCATGAAGTGATTGACAACAGTGGGCATGAAGTGGTTGATAACAGTGCGCATGAACTGGTTGATCATAGCAATAGAAATAGTAAAGTTGGTAGTGTTACCGATTCAAATACGTTAACGTTCAACGAAGGCATCGAAGTCAACAATACAATGACCGATACCCAAACAACACTACCAATCAACCAAAATTCACAGCCTACTCGTATCCAATCAAGGGCACCAAGACCTCTTAGTTTTGTTCCGATCACACCGCATAATGACGTACTTGGAACACCATTATCATCATCATATAGCCCCACCATGCTGAATAGAAACGTTCAAGCAGGGAGTAGTCCCTCTTGGACACCGATCGCTGCTACACCTAGTGTGGCGTCACCATGGATGAGTGCTTTTCAGATATCAAAATCGAAGATTGTAGTGTGTGGGCCAGATGGGATGATGAATACTGTATTTAACATACTGAAGGATCTGGGATATGCGGAAGACGAGATCATTCTTTTATATTGATGGAGGATGAGAAAAACATTTGAACCATTGTATATACAATGTCCGTTAGGTTAGTAAACGTATATTAATATATTCGTAAAGATGGAATTGGAAATAATCAGTTAATGCATCTAAATTTGAAAAAAAAAAAATAAAAATTAATAATTAGCCATTAAATACAAAATCTTTGATAATTAGGCAATTTCTTAATCTTAACTAATCACTTTTCGCTTTTTATTATTTATAGTTTGTTACAGTGTATTTTCGAGGGCGTCTGTTTCAGAATTCATTAAACAAAATTATACCGTTTAAAAAGCTCTACTACTGTCTTATTAGAACTTGTGTAATGCTAGCCAATACATTTATTATGCGTTGCTAGTGATGGATTCTCGTAATCAGCATGCGCGTTCACATTCCTGCTTTCTTAAGCTGTAGGCAGCTATTCATTTGTGTCCTTTCTACACGCTTGCGCGATATCAACTGCTTCAACGAATGTTCGATCCCCGCATAAGCAGTAGGTGACATTGCGAAGCAACAAGATTCTTCCACGCTCGAAATTTACGTGGTTTTTAAGATGGCATAGGCCCAAAATGAAAAACCAAATCTCATCTTTTTTTTTTTTTGATTCGCAAAGAAATTCATCGTGATGTCCTGCAACTTCATTTAGGTAAGTCAATTCCAATTCGTCAAATAATCTTGATTCTAGACTCATTTCAGCTATAAACTGTAGTTGTAATGTGAATAAATACAGGTTCCACGCATTGGAGTCTTGCTTTCTTCGTCCGCAGTCATTGCTGTTCATCAAGCCTTACTATTACTATTGACTATATAATTTATTGTGTTGAAAATAATAATAACTAGGGTCCGCAGCACTCTTCTACAATGTTCCGCAGTTCATTGTTCAGACTTATTTAGGGACAGGGTGAGACAGGTCAAGTGGCGTGCGGCCCCTGAAATATTTATGTGGCGCTACTTCACAGTGTTCTGGTCTGTCTGCAGAACGCCCCAAATGAAGAGAGCTTACCTTAACAACCATACCCACATACTATATAGTGAAAGTGAAGGAATTGCTATTGATACCGGCTTATAGACAACTGAAACCACATAAACAGCCGCATATCACATACTCGTATACATAACATATACTATTCACAACATACTCATCTCTACCTAGACACTTACAATGAATTCGACCTCCCCGCGCTATTCCCCAACGCCGCCTGCACCCAACCTTGGTGATTTTGGCACATTGTTGCGTTATCTGGAGTCGGAAAAACAGAAATGGCTAGCTATAGATCCTTCAGCTGACATATCGAGCTTATTTCCCACATCTTCCTCCAACCCCCCTCAGTTACCACACTCTTCGTCCTCAGAATACTCCTCAGAAGAGGAAATGATAGAACGAACAATAAAAGCTGTACAGAAGAGGGTTAGAGTATTACTTCACCCTTCAGACGATATAAGTAGCGGTAACGAGAAGGAGAAAAGAGAAGGTGCGAACGGAAAGAAGAAAAGAAAGAAGAAGAAGAAGAAGAAGGGTGGGAAAAAGGATGAGAAGGCTATGGAAAACGGGAACATGAACAGGAACGGGAACGGAAACCAACAAGATAAGCAGAAGAACGGAAACAAAAAAGACAAGGAAAATGAAAAGAATAAAAACAAACGAATTCTAAAAAAAGCGGAAAAAGAAAAGCAGGGGAATTCACAGAGAATTCTCATGGCAGACAAAGGGGAAGCAATCGAGAAAAAGGATATACAAGAGGGAGAGAATGAGGAAAAGAAAGTGAAAGAGAAAGAGAAAGAAGGGAACAGGGAAGCGGGCGAAGGGAACATGGAAGAGAATGATCAGAGTGGGAAGGAGAGCGGAGAGGAGAAAATGGTATGCGTCTTAAAGAATCCTCACTAACCAAGTTTTAAATAGTTCGTTACGTGTGTAAATAAGTTACTGATTCATTCTCTTCGGTTTAACTGGCCCACTAGGAAAAACACAAAAAAGTCCATTTTGATTCTTCCCCGCCACAAGTCGTCCACTTTACACCATCATGTTCGCAAGCAGTCATCTCGTCTCAGAAACAAAAACAAAAACCCAAACCACCATTACCTACTCCCTCTTCGGGAAACTCAACACAGATTCCTATTCCAATTCAATTGTCGACAGATCCCATTCACGTATTCATCGATAATTCAAACATTCTCATGGGATTCTATTCTTATTACCGCGGACAACTCGCGAGAAATTCTAAATCACGAAAAGCGGCCGGCGATAATGTAAATACGGAAGCGCAAATTCAACCAAGGTTGTCCTACGATGCCCTATTCACAATTCTCGAGCGCGGCCGCAATGTAACGCGCAAAGTCCTCGTAGCCTCTAGTCCGCTTTATCAAGACTTGACAGAAGCCGAAGCGACCGGTTACGAAGTCTCCGTATTAGAACGGATTGTGAAGTCCAACTCAGACGAGACGCATGACACTCGTCGTCGCGGACAGTATACTTCCATTGAACGAGAGCAATGTGTGGACGAACTTTTGCACTTGAAGATTCTTCAAAGTTTATTAGAATATCACCCACCCGCAACATTGGTGCTGGCATCGGGGGATGGGAATGACGGAGAGTATTTCCAAGGCGGTTTTAGAAAATGTGTCGTCATGGCGTTAAACAGAGGCTGGAAGGTCGAGATTATCTCTTGGCAACATCAGTTGAGTCATAATTTCTTGCAGCCAAAGTTCTTGCACAAGTGGAAGGGGTTGTATCATGTCGTGTTTTTGGATTGGTTTGCTAAAGAGTTGGGATGTACTTACTGAAAACAAATCGACCGATTGAAACGGCATGCGGCATGTTGATGGCATCAATGTGATCAAAATGCTTGCTGGATTTAGTGATCTCCCTGATTGTTGAATTGAGTATCCGTTGAGTTTTTTGGTTTCCTTCCTTACCTTTGCCATTGTCTTCTGTGGTTAAAGTGTACATATATATATATTCGTAATGGTCCAAATATGTATTTAAGCTTTAATTTGCTTCGATTTAATTCTATTTTTAAATATTAGACTTTCGGTAATGAGATTATCAATTGATACTATCTCAGATCAAAGTTTTATAACTTGAAATATGAAAGTTTAGAAATACTTTAGTTACCGGTTAGAATTTATAATAAGCAGCTTGGTTGTTGATTTATTGTCATTTTACGGACAGTACAACATCTAAGCAACTCTTCTTTCTGTGTCCATTCGTTAATTTTCTCCTTCTTTCTCTCTTGAAGTTTTTTGTAAATAATTCCTTACATTTCCACCTCATGTTTCGCTTGCGATATCAAAAGTCCCTTCTTCGTCTCTATTACATGAAATTTCTGTACATATGTTTGTATTTCTTCTTTCCGTTGGGCTTTTTTATTTAAGGCCGAATTATTCTGATTGGGGATACCGATAGATTAGATGTTTGAATATTGGTAGTTGAGGCATTATTAGAGTAGGTAAATGTTGGTGAATTGCCAAGATGGCTATTTTACAGCTTGTTTATCAAAGCATATTTGGTGGGTGCTATTAGCGATCTTAGAAGTAAAGAAAGCATATCTTTTTATTTTAAGTGTGCATTGCTACGATCCGATGTTTAAAATAAAGTAGATTTGGTGAAAATGTCTATCTTTGCAGTTAATACTTTAAGTATTATAACGAATGCAACAATTCTCTAGCCTTTTCATAACTTACCTCGATAATCGCTCTATTTTTTGACATGGAAATAGTCCCTTAGGAATTGACCGACTATACGAACGTGCTTCCATCACGTCCATTGTTTGTTTTTAATACAAGAAGTAACAAGACAACATTTAATTTAATATTTATGTATAATTAATTTTCGTAATAGTAATAGTACACGAAGATATTAAGGGAAGAAACGCATTTCGCAATAGCGGTAATAACAGGGTCATCGACCAGAGAGATAAAAGTAAATTCATAAATATTAATTAAATAACAAATCGTTCAGAAATACAAATTCGCAAAGGTCAAGTCTACAAATTAAATATCAACGTCCGTATCAAAAACACTCGTCACACCCTCGACAAACCTCCTGAAACTACTACTTCTCGATCTACTTTTGTCGTTCCCACTTCCAGGTACCTCCAGAGAGGAATTATGCTCTTCCGTTCTGCCCAATTCTGTGGCGTCTACATCTTTCGCAAACTGTCTATCCACACTCGGTTCAATATCTATATTCACCTGACCTAAATCAACAAACGTTTTAGAATCATAGTCGATACTGTTCGTTATTGCTGCTCACAATCGCCATCCTTACCCGAACCATCTGTCTCATAAATGTCTTCACGCTCGTCCTCTTCCTCGTTCCTTTTCCCAAACAAAAATGCTCCGATACGCCCTGAAATGTCCGGCAGGATGTGTGCAAATGGATGATCGATTTCGTCCTCTGTTGCAGACGGATCGTATCTGTACTGATGTTCTTCGCTACTTGTGCTGACTTCCTGTTCGTGTTCGTATTCGTCTTCGTCTTGGAGGATGTGAGCGGAGAAGGGGGAATAAGTTTCCATTTTCTGCTCATTCTCGCGTATCACGCTGCGTGTTCGGCGGGAGTATCGTCGTTTGGGAGATGGAGGAATCGAGGTGTAGGTTGATCTTGTATTGGTTTATTGGGCCTAAAAGTCAGTATACTTTTATTGATTTATATGGACTCGTAGCATATACTCGAAATTTATACTGTATGTAAGGTTGTATGTTATAATTATATGATAAACATGTATATAATATTGATAATAGAGATATATTTGTATTATATGCATATAACATATGTAAATGTGATTTATCAAAATTTAATATATTTTTACAAGATTTAGTTGAGTATTCCGAGTTATAGCTCGACATGGATAATTAATTATTTGAAATTTCTCTCTGCAATATCGCCTTCTCTCCTACCTAACTCTCTACATAACCAACCTCTACAAAAAACTTGCTATTAAAATAAACACTTACGGCTCATCAGTGAATTCCCGAACATCGTTATAGTCAATATCAGCATTGAACAGTCTCTGATGTGGATTTCTCGGCTTGTTTAAGACCGACAGTTGTTCTTCTTCTTCTTCCACTACTCTTCTTGGTTCTGACTTGTTCTTCGTGGTAGACAGTTCCATCGTTCGTGAACCTCCCAGTGTAGCTGAAGTGAATTGCTCTTCATCGGAATCATCGTCCTCGAGACTGAAGACGGTATCTTTGGTGCGCGTGGATTCGATAGGAGGGAGAAAGCCTCTAGCGATGGCCTTTTTGTGTGCAGCTTGACGCTTGCGCTCTATCTCTGCTTCTTCCATCAAACGAGCTTCTTCTTCTTCTGCTGCTAGTTGAGCGTCAGCTTGTTGGTTGTTTTTGAACTTTCAGAATTAAAAAATATAAGATATTATTATATATATCGTGGATAGACGGCAAAGTAGTTTTTCACGCTAACGTGAATTTTTGCGTGCTGAAATACAGGAAACTTGTGATTATCCAAGCAAAATGTCAATATACTAGATTGTGAATAAGCGATAGTCTTTCCTTGACACCAATGATAGGATATTACGCAATGTAAATACTTGTCGGGTTTTATCAATCTCTTTAAACTTTCCTTTACATTCCATATTCTCCTCGCGGGTTCTTTCTACAGATACTAGAAATATCTTCGCTCCCGTTTCCCTCTTAATTTGCTTACCTGTTCGTCAATTAACTGTTCCGTGAATTTACTTATCTGTTCGTCAGGTAGAGACACAGCATCGTCCTGTGTATGGTCTTCGTCGTCCGATGCGAAACTAACCCTACTGGAAGACGCACCGTTTCGACCAAACGGAGACATGGGATTCACCCTAAGATATCCTTGTGCGTTGTTTCCACTGGAAGCAGTGCGATCAAGATAAGCGGCTATAGGTTCAGGATCCCGTTGAGCCAGTAAGTTTTCGAATTCCACGTTTCCTTCGTCATCAGAGGCATAATTCGCCAAGGACACCTGGGTGTCAGAACGGCGAAAGAAACAAGGACAGGTCTTGTAAAAACAGTACATTTTCTGTATGGGCCAAGTATGGAATTGTAAGAAAATGGGGACGAACGGGGGAACTGTTTATTACGTTGCGTTCGTAACTATCTATCATCATCAAGATTACAAGTCAAGTCTGTATTTATATATGTACATGTATCGTATACAAAGTGATTGGTCGTGTCAAAAATCACTTGACAAACATGATGCAATGACATCGACCACGTTTGCATTTGACAAGAAAACTGTTCTGCACATCAAATATCAATAACTGTAAATTAAGACAAAATCATTAACTACATGCGTCGTATCGTTACCCTCTTGTCATCATGCATCAGTCTTATTCTCTTTCTCTTGTCCGGTCTACTACTATTGACCAACTTCTTGCTTTCGATAGTCACCCTAGAACATAATTAACGGGAATGCACTTTGATTATCATATCATAACAGAGGAGTTACAGATATTTGCATAGTAACACGGGGAACGGGGACAAGGGGGAATTGTCATATGAGGATTGGGCTAGTTATGTGTCACGCGATACGTCGACGCCACAAAATAAATACAACGCCACTGCATTTTTCAGGGGGTCGTAATCATAATGCGCGTGTTTTTCGCGCGCTTTTTATAAATTCTAATTGGCGCCAGAAATTTTGAGTCTTTATCAAACAGCTCTTTATCAATTTGTAAATTTCAATGAGGGGATGTCTATCAGACATGTCGATGTCTAGAGTAGTTGAATTACGATTAATTTGGATTACAAAGTTGAAACTTTGAGTCTCGCTCAATTTGACATTAATGCAAAGCAGACTCGTTGAGACGGAGCCACGCTAAGCTAAAATTGCATTAAGTCCAAAATTTTTATTATAGCGTGCGCTGGAATTAATTACAGGTTAAACTGTTAAATTCGACATGCCAAAGACCGGTTCGGATAGACTTGACGAAAATTAGTGACAATTGTGAGGTGGCCGATAAAACCCGAGACCGGTTTAATTAGTGCGGTTTAAACAGATTTGACCTGTAATTAACTTGCGTTAAAAGGTAAACTTAGATTTTGACTGATCGAGATAATCTTATCTCAATATTCCAAAGTTTTCACATTGACGGGTTCGTTTTTTGAATCTTTTGATTAAAACAACTCGCGTTGCATTGCCTATATACCGTATATTTTTTACTTCTATAGTAATAGTAATAGTCACTAGCCATTTCCAAAAATATTTCTTTTATCGATTATTTCCAAAGTCGCATATGAAATTACGGATTAAAGTATAGAACGTTACAATCAAACAATTGATACAGTTGTAACAAAAATGTTTACTTCTAGATTTGTTTTTCGAACAGTTTTTTATTTATAACAAAATAAACGTGTTTTTTGGCGAGAATTTGTTGACAAAGTTTTTTTTGGAAAACTTTAATAGTAATATAGTTTTTTATATTTGCGCGCAATCTCTACTGCTGTGAAGCGCCTAAACATTTGCATAAAAACATTACCGTTAATATTAATGGCCCTATAGCCTTATAGCAAACATGGTGGACCGCGACTCTAAAACAATGTCAAAAGGATAAATATAAGCAATTAAGATTATGTATTAGAATATTAACAGTACCTATATAATATTATTTGTTGCTAATAACGTATATTTATAGCTATGTCACTGCAAAGACTTCCATAACGACGGTATAGGTAAATTGCAACATATTCTTTGAGGTTGCAGAGCTAATGCTAGCATGCACAAAGTTATTTTTTAACTCATATATCTAGATAATATTTTATGAGCATTGAACTCTTGTTGACTTAATGATGATTGGCAACGAAAATTAATTCGCGTCTTCGAAGAATTAAATGACCAAAGTTTGTGCTTGAAACTATTTTGAATGCTTTTCAAATAATACTAAACAAATAGTTATAATTTTTACATACATTAAAAGCCAACAAGTTTTTTTATTAATGCCGAATTGCATTGTATTATGACAAAAAAAATTGTCGCTGAACACAAACTGACATACAATTCAGTGATAAAATTTGTGTCGCGGTAAATTAGAAATATTGTCTTGGTTGAAATGCTTAAGCCAGTTAATTAATATAATAATTCCTTTATACGACTAAGCGGTGTCCGGTTATTATTAGTAACGATTTCCTTCAAATCCTTTTTTATTCTCATTAAATGCTGACATTTCAATGAAATTCTGAGTTACTATGACGTTTGAATATTAAATTTAAGAGTTTTACTAACATCTGCTCTTTTGTGACATCTTTGAAAAGTCCAATAATCTGTGAAGTTTAGCTGTTGTTAGTTCACGACCTGCTCCCATTTTTCGAAAATGATCGTCGCGTGCGTTTATGATCGTCAATCTTGCCGTGATAGAAATGTCACCAAACACAAATTTTAGTATTAACGAGAAACATCTTGAGAACAAGAATATAACATTGCAATTGTTTATTGGTAATATTTGAGAGACAAATGCAAAATAAGAGCAAGACGTATGTCAATTTTGTAATTTCGACGACAATTTATTTTAAACAGACACGCATTCCAAATTAATATGGTACAGTCGACCCTCTCTAATATCCACCCCGTTAATATCCACCTCTCTCTATTAGCTACAGTAGTTACAGAACGGATTCCCCATATTTAAATTCTCCCGCATATATCAATTTTTGATATCATCCTCCGTTGAATCCTTATCAACACATATCAGATTTTATTTCTAATTAAATATACCTCGCTGATATCAACATCAATATAAATTAGTATTTTAAAATTTAAATTCTGATATACAATATTTACATATTTCAGTTTTTACTTTGAATTTGCTTTATGCTGCTCTTTGTTCCTATACGTCCCTTCCTTTCCTCCT
>CAJVPJ010000605.1:0-21004 GCA_910592205.1 Paraglomus occultum | reverse complement strand
CGATAACTCGGATTTCTCGATAAGTCGGACAGCCATGCCCAGCCCGTCGTGTCCGACTTATCGAGTTTCACTGTGTATAGACTTTTTCACTCAATTAATATTACTACATTAGGCTAAATGATTGGCATACCGCATCAATTTTATACTTAAAAATTCTTCTCACTCTTTCGCAAACTTATTGACATGTCACAAGAGGAAAAAGAAAAATCAAGACGTAGTTTCTTAGACGTATTTAACAGAGCGCGCCATCCTAGAAATGACACACTGGGTAGGGAAGTCGATCCAACTGTCTCCTTGCTCGAACTACCAGATTGTCAGACTATAATCAATGAACTTCAGAAAGCACCAAACCCGAATGCTCGTGCTAAAATAGTGCAGGAGCTGTGCGCTTCGGTTACCAAATACACGTTTGATGACATGACTGACCTATGGCCATCTGTTAGGGATCTGTTGGGTGCGGACATGCCGACTGAAGCGAGACACTCGGTCTTTCAGCTTATGATATCTTACATACAGGAACAATCTAACGATTCAAGCGTTCTTCGCGCAATGTTTTATGATTCAATTAAAAACCATAATATACGCGAGGACTTTAGAATTAGAATAGCTGCTTTACGTGAATTATGCAATAATGGGAGAAATATATCCCCTTTTGAAAAAAATGTAGGTAAACTGCTTGCTGAATGGCTCATCGATTGTATTAATCGAACGAACAGTGGATCAACTGCAACAACTTTGGATGGATCCGAGTTACAAGATATACTTTCATTGTTGATCAATGTAGTCAAATTCAGCTTTGCTCAATTTGAAGAAACGGATATCGTGAAGCTAATTGAGGATGTAGCTGAAGTACCGAAACATTCAATGAACATCTCCGATGTATCATCTTGCCTTGGCTTCTGGGATGTGGTGGTGTGTTTCGGCTATGTACCTGAAACGTCGGTTAAGTTATATGTAGAAGTTCTCTGTGAATTAATTAATATCGAACAGCTATCACAAACAACTTGGCATGTTATGGATAATTTATTGAAAGGACATTGTGCATATTCGGCCATTAGAGTATTATGTAACAATTTGGAGAATGCAATGGAAATAGATTCCATACGAATGCTACGTGGATGTGTGAAACTGTTGGGCATGGCAATTTCAAGAGCAAGTAATGAAGGTATTGTGAACTCAATGAGCTCAGCCGCACTCTATTCGATGCGCAAGGCTGTTAGCCGTAGAGACATTGGATTACATCACGAGATACTAAAACAGATAGTCAACATTCTTTCGAGACCTGACAGAAATATCACTTGTCTCGAATGGGAAGTTGTCATGGACATTATGGAAACAACTCGATACCACGTGGTTGACAGAGGGGCAACTACTGAAACATCGACAAATGATACTGAGGTTGAAGCCATAATTGTAACGTACAGTCAATTAATATTCCAGATACAGTCACTTTATGCTTCCTCATCATTCAACGGGCCGACTGCTCGTTTTATGTCTCTCATTCAAGACCTTCATAGTCGTGTATCAGAGTCTTCCATAATAATGTTATTGAAGTATTATGCGGATGAGTATTCCTTTTATCCATCATCACCAGACTGGTTAATATTATTGGTAGATGTGATTAAAATTTTCTTTATAAATCATTCTTCATCAGCAGTACGCCAACGAGTTCTTGCTATGACCATTGATGTATATGAAGCAACCAAAGATTTTTATTATGAAACAGTAATCGAGGGGGCTATATTGCCATTGTTAAGAGAGTTGCCCAAGGAGAATGACATGACAGTGTTCGAAAGTGCCATGGATTTTCTAATCGAGGTTATCAAGGAATCAAATGATCAATGGTTTTCTTCCTTTCTCAAAATACTTGTTCAGTGCACAGAGTGCTCGTGCCCTCAAAACTTACGTCAGCGCTATACTCATACAGACACTTGTAAAGCATTTATATCGACTATTGGTCTAATTAATGTCTTTCAGCACACATTGTATAAAGACAACACAACCCTGCAAGTTCTAGAAATATTCTCAGAGATGTTAAAGATTTTGGACAATTCATCCGCCTCTGTCAATTCTCGTCTTGCTCTGTTACAGTGCTTACTCAGATTGCGCGTTAATAGAGATCACCGAATCTATATACTTGAGAATCTAGGAAGTGTAAGCGGGGCTACAGTATTACATAGAGACAACACAGTGACAGCAGTTTTTGATAAGATTTCAGCAGCAGCAAATGACAGACTGACAACTTTAACCACTATTGAAAATAAATCAATTGATAGCAACTTGCACAGGAAGACTAGTTGGAGACAAAGAATTACATTACATAGAAGAGTCTACAAAGAAACCAAACAATCTTTGGAGAATAATGAGACTAGTAAGCCAACGGACGATTCTGCTGACACGACTGAACAACGTTTATGGAACGAACCCGAATTATTACCATTTACAGTCACAGCTAATCATCCAAGTCCATATGTTGTATCGCATGATAGTATATCAACGGCAAACGAAACTGCAGATAACACGGGATCAGGTGCAACTACTTGTAACAAAATAGTTATGCCAATTGAGAAGTATTTGGAGATTTTAATTAAAATATTGGAAAACGAGAAAGATTGGGAATTATACTCATACGTGCTATGTCATCTGTCACTACAACTGAGCACGAAACATCTCTTTTACAATGCGGACATTCAAATAAAAGATCTCCGAGAGCTTTTATGTGTATCTATTACCAACAATCGTTTATACGATCCTCCACCCGGCGTCGAAAAGGCGAACATATATGTAGTCGCTTACCAAATACTTACAACGTTAATTGGCTATTGTAGTATATTCAATCGAAATCAAAATGATGGGCTGGTATTAGCATTTAAAGCGGGTCTTCGAAAAGGGTCTGCGTCTGCAAAGCCGTGCATACACGCGTTGAATATTTGTTGCTTTGAACTCGCATCATCCATGACTCGGTTCTTGCCTGAAACACTCAATACCTTGACACAGATAATCACGACAACGACAATGAGTGTACATATTCTCGAATTCCTGTGCGGGCTGGCGAGGTTGCCTCAATTATATGTCAATTTCATTGAAAACGATTTCAAAAGAGTGTTTGGGATTGCTATTCAATATATTCAGCACAACAAAACCGGAAACGACACTCAACAAGTAGCGAACCCTTTAGCACAGTACGAAAGAATTATGGCCTATCAAGTGATTTATGCTTGGTTTACAGCACTTCGACTATCCGAGCGTCGAAAATACGTGTCATTCATCGTAAGCGGTTTACTAACAGCTGATGAGAAAAAATCAAAACTAGTCGATAAAAAAACGGACGATAAACATCACGAAATAGATGAGCAGACAGAGACGTGCTTTGACATGCTTGCAAGATATACGTTTGCGAATTGCGACCCGAAACGCGAGAAATCTTTTATTAATGATTTACTGAAAAACTGTGATAAAGACAAGATTACTTCTAAAACTTGGTTACAAGGACACGCGTTTGTCACCATGCGAACATTTAAGACACTGGGTTGTGCAGAGATTATTATACGCAGACCGTCCGGGACCGTTGCTTTCCTGACTAAATTAGATAACAAAAGTAAGTTTGATGATGTTAGTTTCGTCTCCTTACCAGAAACCTTCATGGCAGATCATGGTCATGATGGTCAGGAGACAAGAACAGGGCTTGACATTGGTTCAGGATTGGGTATTCATTCTGTGACAGAAGAAAGGTTAATCGTTGATTCTGAAGGAAGGTCTACGAGTACTGGTATAGTTGATACTGTAGAAAGATCGCCCGCTACATCTAGTACTAATACTACGACCACCACTCCCACCACCACCACTACCATCAGTAGCACCACTACCATCACTAGCACCACTAGTAGCGCCACTACTATCACTAACACTGTTACTTCTGCCGAAGATAGTGATGTACAACAAAACACTGTACAAATCGAAAACAGAACTACTTCAACAGAACAATCTCCGGCCATAACGACCGCAAGCGTCGAATCTGTCACACCGGATAATCAATTCTCACCCCGCATCACTCAACACATACGCACACAAAGCGACGGTAGCCCACTCATGACGGGTGAAAGTAACAGTCCCAGTCGTAGAGGTATCCATGCACCCAGGACTTCCGCAGACAGACGCGCACATCGCAAAGATGATTCTAATATCGATCCTAGCTTTCTTTTCCTCCAACTATCACCATATCCTGATCTTTCTCCGGGTACGGGTCTATGGCTGTTGCCAGATGATAAGCCCACAGAGCGCGCTTTGAATGTATTGGATCGTACGCCAGTCGTTGATTTCCATAAAGTCAGCGTTGTTTATGTTGGTAAAGGTCAAACAACTGAGGCTGAAATATTAGCCAATATGCGTGGTTCTCAAAATTATATCAAATTTTTGAACAACCTTGGTAATCTGGTCCGACTTAAGAACAGCAAAGATGTCTATGTTGGAGGCTTAGACACTAGGAACGACTCTGATGGAGAATACGCATACTATTGGAAAGACGATATAATACAGCTGATATTCCATTGTGCGACGTTGATGCCGACTAACCTCGAAAATGATCCACAATGCTCATCAAAAAAACGTCACATAGGCAACAACTATGTTACCATAGTTTATAATGATTCTGATTTGGACTATGCTTTCAACACAATTGCTAGCCAAGTCAATTCAATCAACATTATAATCTCTCCTCACTCTGAAAGTCCAATCAGACCCGGCACATCACCCAAACCTTCCACGGAGCGAGACAAACGAACCTCTAACGAGGCTCCCAAGGACATAAATTTTCAAACTACATTCTTCAAAGTGCACATGCAACGACGTCATGATATGCCGGAAATAGGTCCCATATCGGAATTCAAGATGATATCTGGTAGCTCATTACCAGCCTTTGTACGTCAGATAGCAATGCATGCTAATATATATGCTCATATTTTCCGTGAAACTTCTCGTGGAATTGAATATATGTCTCATTGGAGGGATAGGCTGAGGCAGATTAAGAACTTCAAACAACGGTTGATGACGGCAGGAAGCGATCCTGTGATAGGTACACCTGGTAAAGGCAGCGCTGTCAATACAAGGGGTGATGATCATATGAGTGAGCGGGTTGTTGGGCTGGAGCCGGTTATTAATTTTACGCGGTATACATAAACTATTACATAAGTAGAGAAGTATACATATAGTTATTATCTAGTATAATTTAAATCATTTGGACAAGACTAAGATAAGAGTCTAACCTAAAGGGTCAGGTCACGATGACATTATTATGCATCATGATTGTTCTTTGCATCAGGCGTAGGTATTAAGTTGTGAGGTCAGTTGTCTTTGCAACGCCCTCTTGAATGAAATGGAAAGCACAGAAGAACTTATTAATTATCTCGAATTAAACTAAATTGCAATCGGTTTTGGTTTGTTTTTTTTTCAGCATTCTTGTTTTTT
Organism: Paraglomus occultum; assembly: GCA_910592205.1. Classification (NCBI taxonomy): domain Eukaryota; kingdom Fungi; phylum Glomeromycota; class Glomeromycetes; order Paraglomerales; family Paraglomeraceae; genus Paraglomus; species Paraglomus occultum. Next base: position 15,541 of record CAJVPJ010000605.1, on the reverse strand, counting down.
GGCTTTTAAGACAAAAATCTCTTGTTTAAACATATACCCAGTGTGGCTGGCGAACGACGTGTAACTTGGAAAATAAATCAACATGTGACATGATGATGACCTGCATTTTATTAAATGGTATTATTTCACTAAGCATCCGTAATTTTATGCATAACTTTTAAATAGCATATTAACATATGTTCATTGCATAAATAACGCGTTCTAAGAAGATGCTTGCCGTTTTACAAGCGGACATTCACAGCTAAATGGGATAACGGTGCCGCCGTTTATTGGATTTCATTATCACTATCCAGTGAAGCGTTATGGTCATGTGGCATGGGTAATGGTCATTAGTAATTTTTAGCTGCCAAAAATGTAGTGAAGCGGCGACAAAACCATCCATGGCAAAGAAAACACATTCAACGCTTGAGAATAGTTTATGCACATTGCATTGTATAATATAAATTCATACTTGCCTTCTCAACGATGTTATAGATCCAAACAGTTAAAATGTGTTTTTGCTTCAAGTGCCTTGGTTTTCAAGATTTGTTTACAATAGAGTTTATTGATTAAAGCCACCGATTGAAAATAAAGTTGAACCCAAAATATCAATCTCCCTTATAATATTATTTATAGTAATTTACAGAGCGAACACCTCATTACAATATAATATTCCCAATAATGGAGGACCACACATCATTCCAAACCAAAAGAATGCATTTCCTAGCCATGTGCGTTCTTTAACCGCAGGCAAATTGCCCACCCAAATCAATGGCAGTTGGAACATTTGCAGCGCAAATAGGTACATTCTAATCTTCTTACTCACAACGACCATCACCAATTCATGGATGAGAGAGGAAAGGAGGAACGTCATCAAAGAAGCGTCTCGGCGGGAGAGTTTGTACGAATCGATTGACGACTGATATACATGACGAAGGAGGAAATGATGGACAGGTCTATTCCATTTACGAGCAAACTCTTCGAAAGTCGTACTAAATGTAACGACGTAAGCCCGTGGTTAATTATATGCGCGCTCAGCCTTGCTCAAACAAAAAATCGTCAATGTGCTTACCTATTCCACCAATCATCGTAGAAATGACGGTCGGCGAACCTGCATCAAAAAGAACAAAGGAGCATTTCAGTAAAAATCTCATCCCACACTGGGTTTCGATACATCAAATAAAGTAAAAATAAGCCATTTACCGTGTCAACTCGGCGAATACATTGCAAATGCACTCGAATATAATATAGAATATCAACAAATAGTTCACCATGAACGGAATAGACATCTGTAACAAGGCTCTCCAGAATGAAGTCGTCGAATTTGGAAGCACAGGTATAATGTAGGTCTCGGTATTCATATACAGAAGGAAAAAGGTTCCGAGGGTAGCTAACGCTTTCTCAAACACGTATCGAGGACGGATCTTTTCCGTACGCGGATACTCCAACTCGTAGACAAGAGTAGGCACCAGCAAATAATCTAAAAAGTTGGCAAAGGTGAGATTATCAGGATAACTAGCATTTCCCGATGCGCTCTTTGTGATATTCTCGATTTCCTCGATCCATGCACGTAATCTGCTCAGACGTTGCTGCCTGTTCTTTTCCTTCTCCTCATCGCCGTCTTCTGCTTTCTTGGTCTCTCCCAATAACTGAGAATACTCCTTTCTCAGTACACGCAATCGATGTGCAAAGGCCGACATGTCGCCGTTGTAATATGCATAAGAATGAATCTTCATCAGCATTGCTATTGTATGCAGAACGAAAAATCCACTCTGTACCCACGGCCATCCTCGGTAATATGTCCAATAGGCGGCACTGAAAAGAAACGTCACTTGGTAAAGATGCTGAATAGCCATTCCGGTGTAACGCCATTCTATCCATCCTCGCGCGATCATCTTTTGCAATATTACATCGAAAAATGTGGCCCCAACCATACAAGCATCGCTTAACGCTAACACGATGGCGTCTCTTGAAAATAACTCAAAGAATGATAAATCGACTATTCTTCCTAACGACTCTAGATTGTGTACGATTGTTTGTACAACGTAGACTGCCATTGCCAACCAGAATAAGACAAAGAATCCTCTTAATGGATTCTTTGATGCATCCATGGTTTCTCTATCTAGATGAGATGTTCTTGGTTTGAAGGTGACAAACCGTTTTGGGAACGTCCTTACTAGCGTTGTATATACATTATCCTCTGGTACAGTTGCGGTTATAGTGGCCGTTATCATCGTAGTTAATGAATTTTTCCGGAGAGGAAGAGGGTGGAGTTTGGTATCGGGGGATTTGTTAGCGGCATCGATCTATGTGGAAGATACGGAAATTTTATGAATCTCTATATAATATGAACTGACACCTTTTCTGCTTAACTTACCTGCGGAGACTTGATTTCAACCAGCATGTCTATTTTCCAGTTTATCTAATAGAACGTTTGAGTTAGTTACCACCGCTTCGTTTTGAATATGAAATATGCCTCTTATTTTGACGTATATTATGGATTTTATTCAGGGTATCGAAAATTCTTGGTAGGAGAAGCAAAGGGGTGAAGAAAAAAAAGCAAAGTGGAAATAAAGCCAACTAAATTTCCGTTTAATTATTATTAAGAAACGGATTTCTCTGTGTAAAGCTCAATTCGTTCTTTACTGGAGTAATAAAAAGAATGTGTGAAATTTCTGGCAGATAAATAATCTGCCCAGATTCAATAAATAAAAGGAAACAAACAACAACGACGAATTCGCAATGCTCCAACAAGTGTTTATATCAGGCTATGCTTATGTGGTTGACCGTATTTATATTTACAGAGACACAAGGGGTTGTCAAATACACACAAGTGACCCACCTACTTGGTTTTGTCGTCTCGCTAAAGTCAACATTTGCATTGCTTTTATAGTTTTGATGTTGGAATCACCTGCAAATGAAAGGGTGTGTCCAGGGCCGACTTTTACGATGAACGGTGTATAGAACAGCCGATGAAAAAAGGGGTTTGCCTGCAAAGAATGGCCAATGGGTATTTTTGACATTTGATTTCAGTCTAAAATATTGACGAAATGATCGTCAGTCATCCTCATTCCTATTTTGTCAGAGAACTTACCGAAAACCCGCATGTTACATCTCTTATACATATACTTTAACAATAATAAAAATAATAAAATTAATAATAATTAAACTTAAAACGCCAAACTTTCCCACCCCACATTACAAAGAGAGAAAGATTTTGATTGAATCTGATAATGGCTTATTTTTTATAAGGTCTTGAAATTGAAATGTATAGACAAGAACCACAGCAAGTAATAAAAACACAGTGACCGTCTTTTACAGCGAATGCAACAGGTTTCCTATGTTTAGTTTAATAATAGATCATGTACTGTGCATAGTAGCGGCTATCATGTGTTAGTCAATAAAATAATTGGTCGCTCAATCATAAATCTAATTTGTGATGACGTATATTTTTCTGCGCAAAGAATTTGATGCCAAATTCAGGGTTAATTATAATGGACAAAAGCGCTTGATGAAAATAGAGAAACAGCCAACAATTTAGACATGCAAGAGCTCAACATTCCGATAGATTGGATGTGTTCGCATATAGATTATCCGCCAACACTGTTCCTCCAGTATCAGATACCGATCTCCTCAACCTGCGAGTACATAAAAATGTTTTCACGTTTCGATATTGAAATTAATGTCACTAACATTGGATAAATCGAAATCTGCTGTTTACGCTAGAATGAGGCTTGAGCGTGTCTTTTCCAAATTTTACAAATTTCAAGTATAAATTTATCAACCATTATCGTTGATGCATATTATTGATCGGATAATTTTTTCGAGCGCTTGAGAGATAAATATGATGCACCTGCACGGTAATATTTATAAGTTTAAAATTTGTTTAATAAAAAAATAATATAATTTTAAATATACACAATGTGCTATAAACAACAGTTTTTGATAATTTTTGATATTATTGAAATGGAAAAAATAATATACAATGACTTTCTATAAGTCAAAACCGATAGCTTTGAAAAAAACGTGTCTGTGTTTTATCTGAAACCAATAATTCGGCAAGTCATTGTCCGGTGCCTTGAGTAAAAAACAACACCACTTATCTACTGACTGTAATCAAACAACTAGCTCAACGCGTTCTTCGTTAAATTTTATATCGAATACAAAACCTTTACGCGCGCAAAATAGAACGGCGAAATCTCGCTTGGGATTATTGCATGTAGCAACCTCAGCTTATTGACACGGACAATTAATAAGTATGGAAAAGCTTTTGATCAGACAATCAACTTCTGTGAGGATTCAAACAAACTGGTTAAACTAAAACGCAAAAAAAAAAAAAGATTAAATGCGGGGCAGAGTAAAATATAACTGACGCAGTACGATTTCTGTGCAAATGAATTCGTGTTTGCGTTTTTGTTTTGCTTAAAAAGTGGTACTATTGACATTGACTTTCTCATAAATTGTGTAAATTAGATTGGGACGTGTGACGAAAAAAGAATGGTATTTTTGATTATCTGTATGTGTTCATATATCTTAGATAAAATCTATGCCAGGCAAATCCTGTTGTTTATAACATAAAGCTAAATACTAATTTAAATTGGCTGATCTGAAGGTTTATTAAGTTCACTGACTAGTATTATTATCTTTTTAGTTATTTTCTATAAACACTGTTGTGTATGTTGCTGAGTTTATCAGGCTCTCTCAGAGTCAGAATCGCGGTATCTTACATTTATGCTATTCGATAACAGTTTAGTTTAATTCATCTTATTTAATTTTTATAGTTTTTTTTTTACTGAGCTTATAGTCAAAGTTTTCTAATATCAAAGGCAAAATTTTTTTCCTTAAAAAATACTTGTAATAGTGCTGTAATTTATAAACTGGCTTATATTTATATATTTTTTATAGAGATAGCCATATACTAATATTTATCTCAATCCTGATTTAACGTTCGTGAGCACTACTATTACATAAGTCACATTCTTTGATTTCCCAACCACATCAGCCATTTTAGCTCACATAATTAAATACTTACTTTGTTGCAGCCTGCCCCATCGTATAATCTAAATGACTCAAAATTTATGAATAAAGTGGCTAGGATCCTTAATTAAAGAGTATGTTCTCCCAAGTGTTCTCGCATGAATATGAATTGTGTTAGGAAACAAATTAATTTTCCTACTGGTCAGTACTAAGATACTTGGTAATATTAAATATAAATATGTTTCAACACCATTTGGGTTTTCAATTTGTAATAGGAAATGTAATAGTAATCGCGGATATTACCATGTTTTAAGAAAACGATAATTAATCAGATTTACGGTGTCTTAAATCAATACTTGCAAAAACGCGACAAGTAACGCTTTGACATATGTTGGAATTGATAATTGAGACCAAAGCGATGAAATATTAGTTGAGTGCTTTTGTCAACCTCAATTTTTGAAGCACTGCTCTCACCGAAAACCGAGGCAAATAAAATTTATGTTACATGTTGCATAAGACTTGAAATAGTTAAACAATGAAAACTTGATCATGGCAAAGTGTAATTAAATTAAACCAGTCATTCTCGACTGCCTTCTATGATGCAAACCTTAATAGGCAGTTGTACGAACACTGCAATGAAAAATCGAGTAGATCGAATATTAAGAATGTGATCTTTACTGCACATCAAAGATTTCTAACGACAAACCATTGCGCTAAATATTCTGCATAATTCGACTAAAAAGTAATTACGCCTGTTTATTAAATATTGATCATGTACATTATTGTCATCACGATAAAAGTACAAAATAATTTATATACAGTATTAATTTCCAATAATGTACGCAGAGTGACTCACTAGCCATTATTTGCCAGTAGACGTGGACACCATGTTTTGTTGGCAGTAATTAAGAAGTGCAAATCCACCGTCACAACGATTAGTTTCATTAGCGTTCGTAATTGGTAGACTTCTCTGATCCATTTGCTACAAAACACATTTGCTTAGATGCAATTCGTACACAAAATCGGTCAAGGAATGCAATATACATACCGAAACATCTATGATCACTTCTTGCGCTTGCGTTTCAATAGTTTTAGAACCAAACATTTTCTTAAGTCTCTTACATATCCATTCGTACATCGTTTCCTCCGCTGTAGATTACGTTAATAAATCGATCCGTGCATGTAGAATAATCATGACGATAGTGAAAAATACAGCAAGTATACTCACGTAGATCAGTGGTGGTGCTAACCATTGATTGCAGGCAGATGTTGACGACGGAGCAACGAGACTTGCAAGCATTGATTTCATTGACGTTGGAAATGGTTTGGACGTTCGAGCTTGATTTCTTTATGACATATATTATATTATAAACAACTTGCACAGAGTTTACGCAAACAACAATACACTGCATACCGAATTACTCTTTTCCGTATTCTCATTAGCCTCTGCTTGCACGCCTGACGATGGTTCGGGCTGGACGACAATGTGCACATGTTTTTTGGGCGGTTGGCCCGAAAAGTAGTCCGAGATATCGTCCCACGCCGACAGTAGTTTTACGTCTGGAAGTCCTTCCCTAATGGTGATGTTAAACTTGTTTGTAGTCGTAAGGCTCAAGTTGGGCTCTGGCTCGTCGAGAGGGATATTAACCTTCCATAGCTTTAGATTTTTGGAGTCGACGTTGGCAAAAGTTTGCGGTTGCTCTTGTTTGATGGCTTTCTTGAGATGACTGACGAGTTTGTTGTCGTCAATATCAACAGTAAAAACGTTAGCATAAGGGTCATCGCCCATGAGCAAGCAGCTTAGCGTTAGGGTCGTCATTGTTTCGCCTTTTGTAAACGAAAGAGACTCGAAGAAATGCAAGGCAAATTTTTCATCGATTATATAAAAATTGTTTATCAATAATAGTTACACAAATTGATATTGATATTCACATGCCTATCTTTTATCGGAATTTGAACGACAAAAAGAGTGCTAGTCAATAAAGAATAATAATCTTGTACTCGTAACCTGTATGCAGAAACCAGATGAAACAAGATTAGATTTGCGCCCTGCGCGTTTAGTCTTTACCCTGTTTCTTGTGTTACTATCATTAAGAATGAAACGACATTTAGTATTATGCAATTCCTCATCTTCTGCAGGTGCTAACGCGTATCCCGCGCATTCGTTTGCTCCAAGTCTTTCAGCCCTTTCGAAACTTTTCTGTACAACGTCAATTTCATATTTGATAACGCTTTAATGTTTGTTAATTGCCATAATAATGATAGCACGTTTTCTAATAAACGCACGGCCATCAATTTCTATTTTTACCATGTTGCTTAGTGTCACATAGATAAGGCCCCATTATAATACCAGGGCATACATGTTCTGTAGATTACATATTAATATGGGTTAGTATTAGAGTTTTCCCAGATATCTGCCAAGACGTGTCGGCACCGCACTGCTGTACGCATTCATCTTGCAGCAGGCATGTTAAATGAGTCTTTCAATGCCAGGACCATTGCAGTATATGCCGCCGTTAAATCAAGCTTTGATAATATAACATGCGTTCTTACCCGTTGTATCAATTCATTACATCTTTTCTTCTGGAATATATAAAACAAAACTCGCCATACTCAGCGCTGCCAACAGATGATGCCAAGCCTAAGCCTGCCACTGATGCTTCTTCATTCTATGAACTATCACATGGCGGTATTGAATTGAGTGGCTCGTACGCTGGTACATTGTAACCGTTGTTGCATATCTTGAAATGAGAATGCTTGATTGACAGCACCTTTTTAGTGTTTTGTGAAAAGTAGATTATGTAAAGTTTGTTGCACAGATTCAGACATTTAAATATGGTTTTATCGGTTTTATCATATGAATCTTCGAATGAAACTGGTCAACAATGACCATAAACTTATTAAGTTACGCCGAACCCGTGAGCAAAATAACATCTGTATAAACTTTTGTCCCACCAAAAAAATTGATGCAAGTCGAGGATCAGACTTTTTGAGGTTAATGACTTTTATGCATGCTTGTTTGGTATTAGTAGACAGTCTGCTGGGAAAAGCAAACTTTAATTTTGAAAAACGTATTAGCATGCCGGATCTCTTGGATAAAATACTATACATACAAACACCTTTTAAACGTTTATGTTGTAATGGTAATTCACGCTTTCATGTATATCACTGAACAATATCCAAAAGCAAAGCTGTACAACGTTCGATGTAAAGAGATGAAAACAATAATTACTCTTTAATGTGTTAGCATTTATTAACAGTTTCTTGCAAATATGTGTATATTATTACTATTACGCTTAAAGAATTAAAATTGCTTATTTGCAGATAGCCCCGTTGTACTCGTGATAAAACTTGACCCTTTCACATAATATCATGTTATAAAATCTATTCTATCCTCAACGATCGTTATATATAATCTTTTTTTTTTGTTATCGCATACGAATTTCTAGCCATATTTTAACCCAACCGCGAATCCAATAGCAAAACTCATATCTGCGTGAAGAGTATTTTTAATAAACTCCATCGCATTATTGGCCACTTGTCGAAGATCTCTCTCTGTTACTCTTCCATCTCGATCTAAATCAAGCATCTGTAAATAGTATGGTTCCATTTGACCCCAATATTGGCTCAAATTCAAATGATATCCTTGCACATCCATCACTTGAATGATGACAAATGCAGCTCCCAATGCCAAGGCAGCTAGTTTACTGACTTTTTTCACCAAATATCCGGAAGCAAAGCCTAACGTTCCACCCATAACCATCTGCTGAATGTTCGGTTGGTTCTCATTGTTTCCACCATTTCCATAATTTCTGTTATGGTTCCTGTTATCACTAACTCCTCCACTAGGAAAAGAGAATAGTGGTGGAACATCATATATAATGGGTGTGGATGCGGATGTCTGTGATCGTGCGGTTATATTAAGGTTCTCATCTGATCAAAGCGAAAAAATCGAATCAGGTTTTTTCACATAACTGTAAAGTCACTATGTGTTGAGTGAAACATCGCTTACCAATACAGTATATCACATTGTGAGCATTTCCAGTCACACTTGAAAAAATCGAGTAAACGGCATATGAAACAACGGCAGTTCCAATAAAAGTCTGTTTTCCATTTGAAGTAAATAACAAGCAGTACGAAGATATCGGTTTTCCGCGAAGACATTGCATATCCGGACTGACAATTGATGTCATATAACCTCTAATAAGTTTATCTACCAAATTTAACAACAATATCAATACGTTATCGTTGCTACCGAGTGAGCCGTCTTTTGCAAAAGCTCAATCACAATATTTATCAATTCACCATGGCTATCAGGCCTTTCGAAAACTCTGCAATTGAGCCAGCTGGAAACGCGAATGGGCGTGCCAAAGCAAGCTGGTCGAAAAGTGATTGGAGAGCGTACGACGCCGGAAAGTGTGTGAGAAACAAGTCCACCCTGGGGAAGTGACATGGTAAAAATTAATGTTTGTGCACAGTAACGGTTGGTTTTTAAGCCGTTATTACGCCTTATTATGATTGGTCGATAAATTAAAACTCCGCATCCAATGATAAATGGGACTTTCCTTTTGAATCTTTGGGGTTTTTCAGTTTCAAAAATAATATGGCTACTGCCCCCAGACCAAGACCTACAGCAGGAACATCAGACGGTACATCAAATACCAATTCATTACAAGATGAGACAAATCGATCTGGTGTACCATCGTAAGCTGTTGCCGTTTTTCCTGATTAACGTGTGCCTTCACCACCCCCCGCATGCTCACATAATTTCCTCAAAGGTATGAGAACAAACCACCGCCTCCAATTCCTCCGTTTTCGACTACCGGAGGTGGCCCTGTGTACGCCGACAAGCTGGGGCTGGCTGCCAAACAAGCGACCATTGCTGAAGAATACCCCGCCATCATCAATATGAGGTAAAGTCTGTGTGAATGCGATTTCAACTGGTATATGTCGTTTACTCATTGATCTATTTCCAAAGCAAAGAAGAACTAGAGGAATTGCTATCGAGTGATGTAGTGTTTGATGCGTTCTTTGAGCAATTGGAACAAGTAAGAAACATGATGATACTGCAAGACGAAATGAGGATGCAGAACGAGCTGTTAGCAAGTATGAGACATTTTTTTCCCTATGAAAAACAGACAATTATATAATCATTTCCTATTCCTCATCATGTCTCGATCTAATATACAAGAACATTATTTCGCAAAGAGAAAACCTTATCACGTGAACAAGAGTTAATACAGTTGCGCGAATCAATTCATGAACATGAAGATAAAGTGAGGGAAATATATAGCACACTACAAGAGAAGCTGAAAAAGCAGCAAGAAGCACTTCAGGTAATCATTGAATTTAATGCGAAAATTTGATAATTTGCTATTTTATTTGTTGTTTTTAGCACAGAGATAGAACCCAGTCTGATTCATTTTAGAAATGGGGTTTGTTCTTGGCGTGGGCCACACGTAAAAAAAAAAAAAAGTAGCTTGCTCAAGTTGCATATCAACTGAGAGAAACCGAAAAAATATTTTTATATTTTAGTCCATACCCACGTCACCAGCTGGGTCTATTCTCGGCATAGTCTTGTTATATACCCAATATTCCACTCGCCCAACCCCTCCCAAAAATACCTCATTACCCATTATACATATTCTTCCGTTGCCGTGAATATTACCCACTATTACATCCCTAAAATCATTATTACCAAATTGTCAACATCATAACTAAGTATTATTACACAATTGTCTTCCTGTTACTAGCGTTTCACACCCGAACTACTTATCGCAAAGTTGAAATCTGAATCTCAGTCATGTGACGAGTTGTCAGAGCAGGTAGCTAATTCGTTTTTGGAAGGTGATCTTGAGGTTGATGCATTTTTAAAAGGATACCGGGAGCTCAGGAAGGTATATCATTTGAGAAATGCAAAGATCGAAAGAGTAGCTAGGAAACCGCAGATAATGGGGTTAACACAATAAAAATAATAAGGGGTGAAAAGGGTAGAAGTCAGAAGAATGAGCTTTTGGCGGATATATCAATTGCCAATAATTCATTGTCAAAGTCGTTTAAATTATTTTCCCAATCTTTTGTCAGATGTAATAAACTACTTGTACTGTTTTTGTCGTGCCTCCCGGTCTTTAAATCTAAATTTACAAAATCCAAGGACATTTTATATTTTTTTGCAGCGCGATAAGTAAAATTTTTCACGTAACAGTCCAGGCATCTGAAAAAAAAAAAAGAGAATGTTGACCTCAATACACACGTACTTGTATTCTCACGCCATCCCAATTCACACAGCTTTTACCTGTCGGCAACTATTTCCAACCCACTCACTCTTTTCATTTACCATTGTTGACTTACCAATTCCCACCTTCATTTTTTCTAATCTCAGCCATGAGGGAACCACTTTCGCGTACTCCAGTTCATTATATACTTGCCCGACTCGGGATCCCATCTCTCAAAAAAGCTACCGACTAATTCAGTAGTTATCGGTCCAAGTGCCTTAGCTAGTTCCCAATCTTGTTCATCGCCCGTGTAATCTCCGTATAAAGTTGGAGGGACCGTTCGAGTGAGTCGATCAGATGTAGCTGGTTCCAATTGGAGTTTCTCTTCGGCACAGTACAAGAATGTGCCTCGCCGAGTTAATATTTCATAGAACGGTTGATTTGGGCGAAGGTCTCGATCCTATTAGAGGAACGTAAGAAATTGAGATATAATTGCGATTTCGGAATTGTGCATATCATTAATTATGAATAATTAAGGAATTCAAAGTCTTACGCAATATGCAAATTTTCCTACAGTTTCTGCTATTTCAATATCAAATACTATCAACGGAAATTGTTGTTAGTACACAATCCCGACTTTTCTCGATCAAACAACATACTTTTATCACACAGTCATTCTTTCCCCGCTTCTCTCGGTCCTCACCTCGATCCCATCGACACACGACACCAAGACATCCAAACTTTCCAAAATATACTACATCCCCAACAAAGAACTGCGGATCCCTCTCCCCGATTACTCCTCTTTGAACTTTCCCTGAATAATCCCACTCAATACCATCATTAGTCTCCAATAGTTCGATATCTGACTGAATAGTAGCTGTCATATCATTCCACAAATCAAGATCTGCTCCTTGCGCCTTCTCAAAATATGGCGCCACATCTCTTAAAGCTTCTCTTGCCAATTCATAGTCTTCAGGATATTGGTAGGTAACTGCAACGTATGTCCACCAGTCTTCGATATCTCGACATATAAGTTGGAAATCAAGCGTATTCTTTTCTAATCTAGTAAGAAATTGTCTTTGTAATGCTGCACCGTAGAACAGCTCCGAGCTATGACCTAATAGTCTGGATAAATTCTGGCAATAATCATGAACAAAGAGAACAAACAATTCCGCCTGAGGAATGGGGATATAATCTCCCGAGTATGCTCCATAATACTGGAGCGCATGCTGATCAAAAATTTCTTCCGCCATGACTCCCGTTGTAGAGTGTTTTTTAAAGTCAATAAAATAAACAGCATATTCATCATCAACTTCGATAGAATCTTCCAAAGTGTCTGATATTATCCGTTCGTAATATCTTACAAAATGATATCGCCGATATGAGCGCCGTTCCCTGTCAGCCACTATTTCTACGTTAGGTATACCACATTGCCTAGCGAGTTCTTCGAATATTATTGCTAATATTGAAGCTTTGCTTCCTTTTGTCTCTGTGATTGGATGTAACATATACATTAACTTAGTCTCTATTTCGTAATATGAGTGATTGGATCCGTACTTTTGTGTAAAGAACGCTGCCAGAGCGTAAAATCGATCGAGTGGAGAAGCAGTATCGGGCGGATGCAATCTCATAAATTCACCAGCCAACATATTGATTTCGGTGATAACGTCCTCCAAGTCTATTCTTTCATTGAACAATATCGCCATCAGACCGAATCCATGTATTGTTGAAAATTGGATGTTGCCATCTCTCCATGCTCTCCATTGATTTATGACATGATACCGCCTTGTACACTGCAGCGTTCGTTTAGCAAAGTAGCTGTGAGTGAGAGATGACTAGAATGAGCGTCCATTAAGAGTCGGTAAAGCGAGACGAAAATGTTAAGGGGTGGGTAATTGTAAACGGGTAAAGGTAAAAGGAAAGCGAGTTAATGTACAGAGTAATATGCTTGTACAAACACATACAGTATATAAACAACGTAAATCAATCTAACGATTGATTTACTATTATTCAAGATCATCAGACCTCATCGGGTTTATTCATCACCCACAATAAGACATCTCTAGCATTATCACCCAACTGTCTTAGTTTCCTAGTATTTGCCAAGAATAATGCTCCACAGTTTGCTAAATCATTCAATATTTCTAGCGCCCATTTGTCAGTTGTCGCTCTTGCTAAGAATACTTGTCTCCATCCTGTAGTGTTCTTGGGTTTAATCTTCCAATATTTCCATCTACTCATAGATCATAGAGTATCAATGATGGGGATAACAGAAGATTAGGAGGATTAAGAATTGGAAGATTGACAAGTCAGGAAGACTAGAAAGACTAAGCTTTATAAGAAAAGAATGATTAATACTATGGTGATATTATCTTAAGCTGATTAGTTGGTTTTCTACGGTGACTATAGTATTTTCATCATTTTCACCCCCTTTATGTACTATACAAGTGTGGCTATATTACCTTCGCCTGCAAAGTTTCTCCCATACACATTCACGATAGCATGCGTCTCTCCATGTTCTTGATACTTGTGCACATCGAGAAATATCTTCTGCCTCCAGGTGATCAAGTATATGATATAGACAAATTATTGAGGGTTCCAAGACCGACATCTAGCTGAGCTTTTTTTTTAAAACGGGTTGAATTCCTGTGTGTGAAAAAATTTGAGTTGGGTATCTGGCCATGCGCCGTTTTTCAAATGTGACACCGCAGTCGGGATGATTTAAATCACGTGTATTGCATAAAGGAGCGAAAAGAAAAGTATTTTGGAACCGTTTGGTAGATGAAAGTGCAGAATGAACAAGCTGATGGATCTCGCTATGGATATCTACCCGGTTATTGCATATGTGGTGTTTCCTCCTACCTACCTTGGTCAATGGAATGATGTACGCAAGTCAATTTTAATAAAGTGCTGCTCTGCGAAACAAGACTATAGCGATTTTAATGGAAGTGAATGACGATAGGGAAAGTAATGATCAATGCAAAAAGCTACAGATTACGATTTCAAAATAAAGAGGACGCAAATGGAAACAATACACGTGTTCATCATCTTGTCGTAACAGTAACAAAAACAAAAACAGAGTTACATCATAGTTAATAGTAATAGGGGGCTGTTGGTATTGTAAAGCAGTGATCATCACAACATATAACCGTTTTTTTGGACCCGACGTGAGAATTACCGTAGTACGTAAGCAGTCGGGAATGTTCAACAACCACGTCTAATAAAAGATGCGAAAATCCAAGCTTTTTAACTAATACTAGCAAACGGTAAAGGTCAGAGTATACCATGACGTCATCAATTAAAACCTGTGCTACATCCAATTAGGAATCTCGCAGTATGACACAAAGCGAGTGTTATGATCGGATAGCTCACATATGCATATAAATTAAATTAGCATTCAATTGCAGATAAAGTGTGTTAATAAAGAACGCAACCCCAGAATTAATTGATTTTCGTTGAAAGCCGACTGAAAATGCTACAACATTGATTTGGAATTTAGTTAATGATTTATCGACCCTCGTGTTTCATCATCAAATGTAATTGTCAATTCTTGTTACAAATGGCTCTCGACACAAGAACTCCGATCTAGGAAATATGAAAAATGTTCACCGAGACTTGATATAATAAATTATTCTTGCTATAAGAAATTTCGGTATAATTGATCGAGCCAACTACATCTTATTTGTTATATCAATTATAAGGTTGGAGAGATATTATTTCACGTAAATATAGGAGCCTGTGATTTAACATGGTTCTGCGTTGGAGAAATATTACTATCTGGACTTTGGCTTAATGCTTGTTTGGGATAAAGAACATTCATATAAACACCTCATTATAATAAGCTCACAATGTTTGAGAACCAATTGTTATTGAGCTTATGGAAAGAAGTTTTACACACAGTCAAACCTCGATATAAATTGACGAGACGATAAATTTTTTTTTTTCACCAAAAATTTTCACTATCGAAATTCTCAATAGATATAGCAGCCATGTGGAGTAAATTATAGAAAGAGTTGATGTACTAATAATACATGACGCCAAGTTTGGGGTGCTCTACCTCCCCTACTGTGACAATTGGATAGGGGAGGTAGCTGATGAGAGCACCCTATATAAACATTAGCTAATTTAGTAAGAAGGGTTTCAGGAAAATGGTAACCAGCGCTGAAAAACGGTTTCGATTATTTTGGTGAGCCTTCCACCTAACGTCAAAAACTCATGTTTATGTTGTTCTAACCGTTGTTATAAAATAAATATTATTCCGATCGATCTTATACACTGAACTTCATTTCTTTCTACACTCACTGGACAAAAGTCTACGTAATTTTTGCCGATCATCGATCCAAACGATTGTACAATCAAACTTTGAGAGG
>CAJVPJ010000604.1:0-21022 GCA_910592205.1 Paraglomus occultum | reverse complement strand
GACCGTCCTAGCGAGTGTCCTTAGTTCCGCTTTGAAAACTACTCCATATCCTCCACCGCCGATGCACACCGAGTCAACAAAGTCCTTGAAAGGATAAAACCGAATATTACCGTCCTCAATATTTTTTCTTAACCATTCCTTTGCAGAGGCAATTGAGGCCATGTTTGTTTCGCTGTTGTGATAACTTCGTAGTCTTTATCATTATCGCTTTGTTTATTGTAACCAATGTCACGTGATGTGTGTCATCATAGACTGCGTGCTAGAATAGTTTGTTTGTTTGATCTGTGAAGCTAGTAAAAAACTGATCAAACTGAACCTGCTTTCAGAGCTCTAAACTATTATATTTATATGATTTTCAAAACACTTGGTATACTGGTATTGCGTGTAGCGCGGCATTGCACTTGTCAATGTAAGTTTTGGTTCACGCCTCAAAGACATATGGCGGAACCCCACCAGTTAGTCCAGGAAAGCAAATTTAATGCGCCGAACAAACATCGACAAAGATTTTTTAAAGGTAGTCTGACTTTGAACATAGGAGTAGAATTCTTGGTAATAAAGCTACTATTTTGTGTAGTGGTTTTCCATTCGCCGTTCTGTAATGCGCACTCTACTTAACTGTTCACAATGTCGAGATGTGCTCATGGAGATGCGACTGTACCAGTAATAAAGACATCTTTTTTTAAGCTTTGTTATTGAATTCTTTATCAGTGCACAAGCTTGTAAATTACCTTCTGCAAGTTTAATTGATTTTTTCCTCCAATTGTTCCAATCATTCTGTTTTATTCTTTCTTATTTATTTTCAATTAGTTTAACAAGATTTTTAGTTCAAGTTATCAACAAAATTTGTATCAAGTTTGAATGAACAAGATAAATTGCGCCTTGCTTTGGTATGCTGTTGTTTAATTTATTGGAGGCATTCTTTTTTACACTTTAATATTTGCCCTTCAGAATTCTTTCCAGAATACTTCTGGGTATTATAAGCTTATCCCAAAAACCATAGCAAAACATGGTGGTTTTTTCTCTACATTTCTTTTGGAATTAGTTGTTTTCAAGGATAAGATTGTTAAAACCACCTTGTTATTCTGAGTTTTTTTCTTGTTCAATGCATTCCTGAAGCAAACTTACTGAAAAATACTTTATTGTTTAATGAGAAAAAGAAATGAACCTGTGATTATTTAGATCTCCTTGCCTAATAATTATCATTAAATTTGCATAATAATAAGTCTATCCTTAATTCTTTT
This sequence comes from Paraglomus occultum, assembly GCA_910592205.1. Taxonomy (NCBI): domain Eukaryota; kingdom Fungi; phylum Glomeromycota; class Glomeromycetes; order Paraglomerales; family Paraglomeraceae; genus Paraglomus; species Paraglomus occultum. The sequence goes on along the minus strand of CAJVPJ010000604.1, from coordinate 19,781 downwards.
CAGTCTCTTTCTAGTTGATAGAACTTATCAAACATGCATTGGGTTTGACAGAACCATATTAGCACAATGCTTGTTTTCCACCCACCTATTCACGTCAAATTGGACACAGGTCGGGGTCATGTTGGAATTACCAAGTGTGAACAAATTAACTTTTGCCGCTCATTACTATGCTTTAAATTAGTTCGTTAGAATGACAAAGAAATCAGGATACGAAATCAGCACAAAGTCGTAAATGGGAAAATCTATCTATAAATTGTAACGAAATTAGATATTGTGGAACGAAATGATCGAATTCCGCCAGGCAAGAAATACGATTTAATATCATTACAAGGTAAGGACTTGTCTTTACTTCATGAAAGACAAAGTGACAAGAGAATGAACAAGAGTTAGATCTATCGGGTTTCCCGCCACACAATTTAGAATGAATGATTAATTAATTAATAAGATGACAAATGCAACTTGTTTGATGATGGATCAACACACGAGGGAGCGATTACGAGTAATTCGAATATCACCTGAACATGTCCTACACTATTGATATTAAGTATCATTGTCTTGCAAGAACAAATGATTTCATTCGGGTCAAGTTTATGAAAACATCACACCGGCGATGAAGAAACTTTGCGCTTTACCCAAACACGGGGGGGGGGGGGACAAAAAGAATTACTGAGGCATGTTAACGATGGGATGGGGAGTTAAATGTTTTGCATAGCAAAGTACGACTTTATTGCTGACGAAACTCGAGTCAATTACGGATACAATATCTTCAAATTAAGAGATTTGTCATCTGACAATAACGAGCAGGACCAGTTATGTAAAGTAAGGTCAATCTATGATTTTGTCACTCATATTCGTAAGCGCACAATATATACCGTGTTATTATCGAACCAATTATAACATTGTTTTACCACCACGACTGTCCAACAGTATTGATTACAAATAGTTGATAACCGAGATTAGTAGTAGTAATAGTTGTGGGTGGTGGTGCGCTGCGGTGGTGGTGCGGTGGTCTTTGGCTATTTTATTATTAGTACTCGAGATTCGTTAAACGGAATTACAATCCCCACATAATTCGATTGAACTGACTCTTTCCCCCACACATACCCATACCCATACCCATACTCATACCCATACTCGTACCCATGTAGTCAACATTTAAGTTTGCAAAATGCAAATATTCAATAAACGTAAACGTGTCGCGCGCGTGCGTTAAGATTTTCAGAAGCTTTTTATTCCCGTGGTAAGCACATCGATTGTTATAGTTACCCAATTGAGTATTATATGGTTCGGGAACATTCATTTGTGAGATTTCTATGAAGGCAAAATCGACATTGGCAAGATATCTTTTGATGCATGCAGTAAATTCATGCTCACCTGTGCTGTTGTTGTTGTTATCCATTGCGGGAAACTAATGTCTTCGCACGGCAAGCAAAGCATGTTTCAGATTTAGCCATGAGGTTCAGAAATAGACTTTTATTTTATTTTAATTTGGTCATGACCATACAAAGACCAAACAAGTTTTTCGTCCTGTAACGTTAATCATAACTTCAAGGGTCCTGATATTATTACGCATTAACATTCGCATATTATTCATCGTGCATACGAACAACATGTTAATATTCCAGAAAATGCATCATCGTCGGCCATGTGGATATGTATATGCGCAAGTTAATTTATTCCTTTTCGTTCACTTGTATCGAATTAGTATTGATCATTGTATCATTTAACTGCAAATAAACGTTGCGCGATCGGGAACGTCAAGACCACGTATACATGCAATCTAAACATATGGGTCTTTTGGTACCATCCCAAAGAAAGCGTATGAATCTGATAATCAGTTTGGCGATTGGGGTGGGAGAACCTTTTACAACCAAAGTTACCCCTACTTTCCACTAAACCAAAAGCATAAACGTGTTCAGGTCTGAAACACCAAAAAGTTTTTAAAACAATAATATGCGAAATACCATTGATCCGGGAATGTTTAATGATGTAAGGATTTCAACATTGTCAAATGATTTCGCGCACTCTTTTTTTAGTTTCATGTCTCCAATAACAATTCTGCAAGCAATTAAACAAAAAAAAGAAACTGTATAATGATAAACGTGATACTAATATATACTTGGGAATAAACGATCGACATGACGCACTACAAGTTCGAAAGAAGGCAGGCCCGTTTTTGCAAGTCCCGAAAAACCACGAGTTTAGGAACCGTGAAACTTTATTTCGATCACATCTCCCATCTCTCCAACTCTCCCCTTTTTTCCCCTCTATCTCTCTCCCCCCTCCCCTCCCCCATTCCCTCTCACTTTCTTTCTCCCCTTCCCTCCCCTCCCCTTCCCTTCCTTCCCTCCCCCTTTTTTTTGTAAACTTTGACAAGCCGAGCTTAATTTTGGAAGATTGCTTTTCCGTTCATTCGTATAGATCTTCGACTTTTCCAACCTAATTTGGATAATAATCAATGCACATGCAAAGACTAAATCAGTCGTAATAAACAAAAACGTCGGGGGGTAAGTGTCGGGAATCGACAGTAAAAAAATGTATACATATTAGACATCATATATAAATGTGTATGTACATTTTTTTAATCGCGAGAAAAAAGTTACTTGTTTCCCGATCCATACTAATCGCTTTATTTTGTTTAGAATAATACCCAAATTGAGACGTTTCTCCTGTCATAGTGAAACACACTTGTGATGCAATAGAAGAAAGAATGGTCAATGTCATTGTGAATATTCTCGGGCTGATCTTCGGGACTGCATCCGAACCCAAGGTCTTGTGCTTTCAAATTAGGTACCCTCTCATTCGCCCATTCTACCTTTTTGTTTGATCGAATCCGAGACAAATCGAAACTCTAGGAGAAAATAATGTTGATTGAGCGGGAAAAGGCGCTCTCCGAGAGGCTCAAGCGTAGTGAAATGTGTTACTTGTTACGTCATACGTCATTTCAGAACAATGCCAGTAAATAAGAACCTTTTTTTTTTGTAATTGTTCCATCATGTGACAAAACTCTTGTTGATCGCTTATGGCGAACTGCGATGATGACATACCTTTTTCTTTTTGCCTCTTTTTGTTTCTTGTATTATTCCTTGTGCATGTGCAAAAACGGACAAGGCGGGTTAAAATCGCATTATTAATGTGGCATTTAATAAAGCCAACTTTTTTAAAAAAGCATAAGGAAATCTCTTTTTTTGATCCACTGCATCCATATCTAGTAAAATCTGGTCAGCAAAAAAGAATGCTTGACAAATACCGGAACACAATAGCATGTCGTATCGAATTGTGAACAAACTCCACTGTCTGATTGACGCCATTCTCTGCGATTACGCTATTTGTACCATAACTAAATCGCAAAATGGACCATTCCCATTCCGCATTCTCATTCCATTCTCATTCTTTCATTCTTTATGCTTTCATTCTTATCTCTGACTTTATTATACCCTCGCATAGAAAAACGTGTTGTGTACAAGTAAATGAGTAAATGCGTACGAATTTCAATACGTACTTTTAGTAAGTACTCTTGTTACCTAGTACCTATTTATTATATAAAAATAACGTGTATAGTACAATATGTTCTATTTATAACTACTGTCATTACCATTAGTTTCTTTTTTTTTTCCGTTTCGTTTTCCATGAAACATCGGACCGATGAGATAAAACCGGGGTGCCAATTTTTTTTTCGGAGAGGACAAAAACAAATATTTGGATAGCGAAAGGAACGATGGTCAAACGATGGCCAAACGATGGTCAAACGATGATGAAAAATAATGGGTGATCATGTAACGAAACAATGACCTGACTGCTTACTACCCAACGACAGGTTATATATGTATGCGTGTAGATGATCATCGGAATGTGATCTTGGGGGAAAGATCCGCATGTCGTAGGTCAACGTTTCCTTGATTGTATCATACATACCCTATGGTCATGATATTAAAAATAATTCCATTGGTTTCATTTGTTGGTTGTTTTTTTTTTTGACTTTGTGTATACTTCTTTATTCGACAAGTCCCCATGTACGCTTTGTCTAATTGTAACTCTCATGTCAAGTTCTTTCTCCGTGATCGTAGTCACACGGGAGTATCTGCATTTTGTTCCGATTCGATGACACAATCGGGGCTCCTCTCTTTCCGTCGTTGTCTCTCGCCTGAAAAAAGAAAGACCCCGCTTTGGGAATAGAGATCAGCATTTCCATGAGTGACAACAATGAATGACAAAATAGATAAGGTTGGTTTGGATAGGGTTGAATAGGGTTGTAATGGGGTTGTAATGGGGTTGTAACGGGGTTGAAATGGGGTTTGAATGTGGTTTGAATGTGGTTGATTGATATCCTTTGTATAGGTCTCTATTTTCTCCCCTCACTCACTCTCACGCTTTTCTCTCATTCTTTTGATATTACTATATCCAGTAATAAACAAATGTTTGTTCAGAGTCTGGACAGACCATGCCCTTACACGAATTAACCTAGCTGCATCAGATGTCCAGTGCAATGAGTTTATTCTCCACGGAGCCAATCTAATAATACCACCTGACAAATCTGTTTCCATATTGGTACACTAGTATGTCTCAGTCTGAGGGCTAGAACTACTATAACGGGGATTCGATTAAAAGAAAGGAAAAAAACTTAATTGTACGTCGACATTGTGTCATTAAGTACAGTATTACCTTATGTACAGTATATGTAAGCGTAAAAGTGTGCGTGTATTTGCAAAATACGTTATACTAATGTCATGATACTAAATGTTAGCGCACACACACCCTTTTTTTTTTTTTTATTTTTACTCTCACCCCACTTGACCACATATGTCGGCTCTTGGCCTTGGTGATAATGTTGACAATGCTTGCCAAGGTACGGTTGTTACCTGACAAAGTTGTAATAACGCACCTGTCGCAATGGTTTTAATTCCTTGTGGTCCTTTACTCTCGACCTCATGCTTTCTTCAATTATTAATGCTTTGTTTGTTTTTCGTCACCTCATTTCCTTGTACTCTCGTCTTTCCTATCACCATCACGTCTTACAAGCGTTACTTAAAATCCAACATGAATAGTTTTATCTAGCTTCAATTAGTAATTGCATAGAATGCTGTCACATAACTAACTACAGAACGGGGAAAGTTTATCCTGTCGAGCTAAATTCATACGGCATGTGTGTATCCAGTCAGGACATTGGGTAAGGTATTACGCGGCAACGAGGTGCATATTTTTGATCGGATGAGCGGCAAGAGATTGGTGGATGCGAATACATGCGCCAATACATTTTACAACATAGAGTAAAACGCCATGAAGGCGAGTGGGGCAAGAAGACGAGATCGATTGATGGATTACAGGTCCATGATATGCAGTCTGTTCGAATAGACAATGATGACACTATAGTCTTGTTGTGCTGTCATACTGTTTTGATAAAGTTCCGTTGGTGCTTTTTGTAGTCGGTTACTCGAATGAACTTTCGGGATATTGCTTAATAATATGAATTAATATGGATTGAGTGATCATTCGATTATTAGGTACATTATTCCGAAACTGCGCGCAAAGCCAGAGATCGACTATCGAATAAAATGTAAATTGTTTGCTACACAAGAACCCGATAACAGTAGTTAGGCCTTTTTTTGTTACAGTAATAAATCTGTACCAAACAATGTTTGTAGTTCAGAATGTTTACACAGCTTCTTTTACACACACAACACGCATAGATACAATATTTGATATGCATATATTGAAACAAGTAATTAATACTTTTTTTCTGAATCTGAATGAGAAAAGGTGCCGGGGCCAGGACCCAGCAGCATCCGACATACTTGGCATGCGAGTGAGTAAGTAGAGTGTGTGAGCGAGTAGGAAGAGAAGACCTGTGGGGTAACCGTTGAATAGCAGAATAGGGTGAGTAGGTGAGAACGCAAGGGTATAGTAGGCCGTTGATATCTATATGCAACTACGCCAACATAATTAGTGTTTGTAAGTTGATTGGACATCTAAATTAGCATTGGTTATGAAATTTGTTCAGTCAAGTATCAAAACCGGGTTGATAAGCGGATGTAGTTTGATTAGACTAGATCAGATGTAGAATCAGAATAATAACAGATAAGATAGTGAAACGGCACTTGGTATAACAAATAACACATACCAATGATATGGTTGGTAGTGCAAGTTGGCATATTTCCCTTTTTATATCCCAATCACAATGAAAGGTTTTACTGACCGGTCCCCGTTATTTTCTCTAAAGAATGTCTTCCACGGGCTTCCATCTACGGATCTACCCCTCATGACTGCTTGCTATTATTTAGCCTCACGTTCTCAGGGTGTGACAACTGGAACAATTTGCACCAATAATAAAAGTCTGTTTCCTTGTCTGGGTTTGTCCACGATTACTCCAAGCGCGTGGTAATGGAGCCATTATTAATACCCAATGGAAAACAAGTAAATATTTGATTGAGCCAAGCTTGTAACAATATAAGCTACATGTACATAGCATAAACTTGGGGAGAATAACAAATACGCGTCTGACGAATATAGATATCAATGGAAGAATAATGGGAGGAGGAGGGTGAGAAATAAAGCAAGTGCGAATGTATTAAGGTATGCATTTCATGAGTGCAATGGTAAACACGTACGCATGGATGGCATAGCAACTAGACTACAAACGACAATCAAACGATAATCAAAACGATAATAACAATAACAATAACAATAACAAAAACAATGACGGCGGCGGCAAGCAGCAGAAGAGTCTAGATTCTCGGACGGATGGAGAAAACAAGCACGACAAATAAACAAATGAGGAAAAGGAGGAAAGTGTGGGAGAAGTAAAAAAATAAAAAGAGGAAAAGAAAAGACATACATCATGTAAACGTAACAAACAATAGCATATACATAGCATACACAGATAGAATACGCACATAGCATACGCACATATAGCATACGCACATATAGCATACGCACATAGCATACGCACATAACATACACATAGCATATAAACAAATAACAAAAAAGGAATAAAATAAACCAAAGATAAACAGCTACGAGTCTTTTTTTACCCAAAATAATTTATCAAGTATATGCATATGAAAACACTCTATTCACGAGACAATCGTACGTTTCCGCTCGTATAACATTCGTTCGTCTGTCGTCAGTGTTGCTGATCATTGGTACAAAAGCTGATTTCAACAGTAATTTGCTGCTAATACTTTTCAATCCATGTTTTCAACCACATCTACGTTACGAATGTTTCTATAACGGGAAATGAAAGGGTAACAGAAAAGCGTATTCTAGAAGGAAAAAATCGAAAATTGCCGTGTTTAAAAAAAGATTTGTATTGTGTGTATGCTATGACTATGACTATGACTATAGATGGCGTATGTATGGCGACATGTGCGATAAAGGGTATAGTGTATTATAAGAAAGTATATGGTCTAAATATGTATGGCCCAAGTATAAGGTCTAAAAATCTGTATTTCAAGCTAGTCTAATTTTTTCATCATTTCTTCTTACCGACCGCTATATCGTCGTCGTCATTGCTGTATCGTCATTCCTGTATCGTCGTTCTTGTTTATCGTGATACGTCACACTGGTATTTTATGCTTGGTAATACTCAATGTTGGTGATACATCCAACTCCACAGATTGGACGAGGCGTAGTAACAACCATACGTCTAAAACGAGTATATTTATGATCGATTTAGAAATATAGGCTATCTCAGAATGTATTCGCGCGCTCTCCTAATGAGGTTAATAACATTAGGACATGTGTACAATTTTCTTTTCGAATAGGATGTTTGCATAAAATATACTATCGAATGAACAATATAATAGAATCTTTTGACATTGTATATAAATAAATATACAGTACAGTAACAGCGTAGTAAAGAGTAACATAGTATAACAGCAACATAGTAAGTAACATAACAAATAGTAACATAGTAACATACATAGTATAACAATGTAGTATAGCGACATAACAACACAGTAACATAACAACACAGTAACATATCAACACAGTAACATAACACCATAGTAACATAACAACATAACAACATAACAACACAGTACATAACAACATAACAACATAACAACATAGTATAACAACATAATAACAATACATCACATTACATACTTGTACATATTCTAGTATATATTCCATTGATATGTTTGATGTACTTATTAAACGATGTTTCAAACAAATACCAAAAATATCCAATACATCACAACTATAATAATGTACCTCTTTATTTTTTTTACCCTCTTTTACATTACACTACAATCCATATCCATCCACCGACATCCCAACATTCCATCCATCCATTCCATTTCAATACAATTCAACCTCTTACCATTTATAATGCATTTATACTATACAGCCATTATACTAAAAGTACTACTTATTGGTTCGTCCTTGTTTGAAATGAGTGTGGCAGTTTTTTGCTCCCATTCTGGACCAAACAGCGCGCGCCTCGTGCCCAAATTTGGATGAATATCTACCCCCCCTCGACCCAAACTCTACCACCTTGCGCCAATCCTTCTTTTCCTTCTGACTCTTTAAACTGTTGCCTAGGGCCCTTTTATTCCTTCTTTTAAATACTACTCTCTTTTAACCAGCTCTTTTTTTCCATACAAACCCAAAGCTCTTTAACGCGAGCTCGACAATCTCTTCTTGCTGCTTATTTCTCTCTTTAGCAATACATCCTTATCCCTCCCCTCACCTCCCCCCTCAAGGGTTTACCATCTCTACTGTTTTTCGCTTTTTCCTCTTCATTTAAATCCCCCCTCCCTCCTCTCTCTTTCTCCTCTCTCCGTCTTATACTTTACATACACGTTAGAACAAAGTATCTCAAGATAGAATCTTTTGACTGCTCTTGTTCTACATTCTCAAATATCAGTGACGAAGGTATCCCTTTGTAAAGGTAAGGAAACGAAAACATTCCAACAAAAAACTCTTACCATATTTTATTTTCGGCCGTCGTCTTTGAATAAACCAATTTACTCGATAGCGTTAGTACCCTCCACATAACTGTCAACATTCCTAATTATATAAGCCTATTGCCAACAATACATGTCACATTGCTAAACAATAATACGTTAAAACTACAATATTATATGATATTTTTATATTATACATAAAATACACAATACCCATATTTTTTATATACATTTTATTTATCATCCATATCTGTGGTATATATACTCACAGACCCCTCTCAAAGAGACCCCTACTAACTCTTGATCTTTCTTTTTCATTCGCTCGTCTCTCCTTCCCTCCTTCCCTCCTTCCACCCAATTCCTACACTCGTTTGAAAACATTCCCTAACCCTCAATAGCTAAAAACTGGTCGAGCTTGACTTGGGTTCAAAAGATAGTATAAAAATCCATTCATTAATTCCTATACGACGACTGCATCAATCATGACTGACTATACCTTATCAGAAAGACCAACGAAGCGAGCCTATCTGGGTCCAAATACTAGCATGGACGAAGACATAACCGAGCAATTCTTCCAATATACTACTGACCTTACTACTGACCTCACTGCTGACCCCTTCTCAGTTTCCATGCATTACTCGGCAAATAATGACAACGATAAGAATGCCGTCGCCGTGGAGCCAAACGGTACTGGTACTACCGTTATTACCACCTCTCAAAAGGCTCTTGATGATGCCACAACTAATTCACAAAAGGGCACCGAAGCATCCGCAACAGTCCCTGACGATAACAGCAAGGCTGAGCCAGCGAATAAGGAGATTGCCGTAGACGTCGGCAAAATTGGCAAGCCCAACTCTTCCAAATCTCCATCTACCACCACTAACTCCAACACCTCTCAATCTACAACCTCCCCTTCTCAACAATTACCAACAAACAACAGGAAGCGCACTCGTGCTACTCCTGAACAACTCGCTATTCTGGAAGAGACCTTCAAGACAAACACCTCACCAAATAGCAAAGTCCGCGAAGCCCTAGCAGAAAAAGTAAACATGTCTGAGCGCTCAATTCAGATATGGTTCCAGAATCGTAGAGCAAAGATGAAGGCCATGCAGAAGCGTGTTCACATGATGCGCGAGGAAAACATGAAAGTCCAATTTCTGTGCATGCCCCAGTTTGGCAACTTGTATCCGTTCCGCGTAGCTCCTATGCACCCTCGCATAGCCCTTCCTCCTCGTTCTTACAGCAACAGCGATATTAATATTTCTAATGTCGGGATAAACCCCACGTTACGTCCACAGCCTCCAGCCGGCTTGGGAATAACTATCCCACAAATGCCTCAAAGTTTCTGGCCGTCAGGACCCATGACTGCCCCTTTGACTAACATGTCCTCGGACCCAAATGTGATGAGTGGGTTCCCCTTCTCGGCTGGTAACGTTCAGGCGAGATTCCCTATCACGCCTACTGCTAGTCCAAACGTCAGTGATGTTAATGCTTCGCAGCCTTTGCGGCTTGTCGTTAACCCCAGCAATCCCGCCGGTGGGATACCAATGAAAATGAATGGTAATTAATTATATGAATGTGGAAAGAAAAAAAAGTTTGTATTAGCATATACGAGAATACTAACTCGCAAAATTTTTACTCTTCTCCCCCTCCTCTTCTTTACTTTTTTAGATACCCCAATCTCTGTTCAACCTCCTCAACAGTTCACAACTTCACAAGAGTTCACGTCTCCCTCACTTACACAGATTTCCTGTGAAATTTTAATGATCGGTTCATGGCGTCGTATTCTTAGCATGCCACAAGACTTGTTATGTTACTACACTCTCCCACAACGAGTTTTCACATATCAAATCGCCAACGAAGGATCCCGTTTCAAAATGGATTTCCCGCTCTCTGAAATCACGTCAATCGAATACAGGTCGTTAGATAACAACGCCTGCCAAGTAGCAATCGAAGTCAAAGACCCACCTAGCTTTTACATGGAACGTAATGGTGCTTGGTCCATGTGCAAAGACTTTACCGAAGGTAGTCAAGCTACTCGCCATCTCAGACATGTATTGAAAGGACGGTCTGAGCTCATGAAGAAGCAAATTCTGAAATTGGTTCAAGATGATCCCCAAATTGCCAAAGTTGTCACAATTGTCGAAGAACCCGGAAATCTCAATTACGTTCAACCAGCAATACCTCAACAGCAGCAGCAGCAGCAACCACAGCAACAACAACAACAGCAGCCACAAATACAGCAACAGTTGCGTAGATCTTCATTCCCCAAGGCTACTGAAAAAGATTCTCTCTCTGATGAAGAAGTAACCAGTATCAATATAAACACAAACAAACAGATGCTCAACCGTACACGTCGCTGCGCTTCTGTTCCCGTTTCACCCGAACAGCCTGCAGCCGATAGCGCTGTTCTTGCTACTGCTACACCTGCTATGGCACAAAACCATTTAGGTCTTCAGATTAATACAACAGAATTTGCATACAAACAAAGAATGCGAGCAACGGGACAGGATCCCGCAGTGGGCCCGAACGATACTTCTCCGGTGACTTGCTCCCCACTGGACGGTAACTCTCCACCCACGCCTTTGGATATGTTCGATACCACATCAGAAATGATAGATAATTCTCCGCTTCTCGCTGAGGATACGTTCAATGTGACCCAATTTGACAACAACATGTTTAACGATGACTTTTCCGCTACTTATGTGAATAACGGTGGCCTGCCAGATGATTTTGCTAGTCTGCTTGCCGCTGTTCAAAATGGTTCTTCGGTTGGTGAACTCTTGGATTTTGGCGATGGTCTTGGTGGCGGCAATGATTGCATGTCCGCTCTTGATTCTTGGGTGAATGGTAACGTTTACTGCTAAAGCTTTCGGTAAACTCTGACATTCGGCGAGTCGGTTTGTCTTGTAGACGATCGACTGAGCTTGTTATTCGCGCGAATCGGACAATATTTTTCATCCCTTGTTTAAACACCATTCTTCCCTAATTTCTATACCTAATTATCACACACATGCAATCAAGCTTCTTCTATAATACATCTACGCCAAATAATATCTAGGACACAAGTTGAACTGTTATGCTTCCAAATATATGAGGTTGACTCAAGCTTCGTTCTAAGACCTTAAGATTGAGATATGCACAATTCCCATCTTAATTTTAATATTCCATTCATTCATTTTCATTATCATCATCACACTCTGGGGGACAATATATAATCGTTCGAGATTAGATTAATTTAATTCATAATTGCGCACCACTTGTTTATCTCTATGTTCAATATTTTTTTCGCTACAAACGACAATCATAGAGGTTCTCTTTTAGTTCTTTCCGTTTAGCCATTTTTCTTTCTCCTTTTTACATATCTTTCACCGTTAATATCACAAACCCTCTCACACAATTTCCGCACCGTTGGTGGTGGTTCGCAGCTGATCTGCTGATTTGGCGCCAAATTCTAACGATTAGACTTTTATAATCAATAGATTTTATATTTTTCCCCCTTTATACACCCTTTCCTTCCTTCAATATGTACATTATGTCAACCCCCTTTTTTACGTTCTTTACATTAACCCACTCAATTTTATTCATTCTCTTATTCTGAAACTCTCGATGCTGCAGTCTTTGAGAGAAAATTGTTTTGATAACATTATATATATTATTAAAGTTTGCTTGTGGTCAGAGAAGACCTTTGTCAAATACAAAACTTTCTTTTCACTATAACTGTTGGTCCATCCCATTTATTATAGACGTTTTGTTAGACTACAAAACTAAAACCACAAGGAAAAAGATCAAACAACTCGGCAGAAACAAACAAACTAAAAAAAAAAAAGAGCAAGTTGGAGTTTTGGGTGATTTTAACCTTTAAAAGATCACGGACGGATCGTGGAAGAATTTGCGGGATATGGGGCAGGTGAGTGGGTGATTAGTGATCGTTTGCGAAAGAGAAAATAGTCAATGTTATTGTTGGCAATAACACTCACATTGCAAAAATCTATTACTGCACCCACCAGTTTGGAACCGCTCAATATTTATCCCGCGCATTTCTTACAACTGCATTTATTCTGTGATTATAAAAAAAAAAAAAAAAAGAGTCCAAGCCAAAGCTTTTTTAAAAATTTCTTTACCTTCCTGTGTATACGTCTTGAAAATTCCAAACTTGTTTTACAGATTTGTTCTTATATATATCTTGGTGCTTTTTCTTGCTGTAATGATTGCGCGATACTCTTATTTCGCAATTTATTACAAGTGTGTCTATAGCTCTTTTTTTTTTTCTCGAGATTCTCTCTTTTCATATCAATATTGTCATCTTTTATTTTATTATTTTATCATTATATTTTTTTTCTGTATTTACTGAGATTGCTTTGTTATATTTTTTTTTCCCATTCATTTCGGTTGTAAATAATATATTATCTTGCATCATTTATCAATAAACGTTCATCTTGTATGTACAAAAGAATTGGGGCCTTCTGCTTGGCATGGGATATAAAAAATCGAGCGCTCCGTCATAGCTAAATATTCTTTATTACGTATATAGCCATTACAACATATCACTATCCATTGCTAACTGGTTGTAAAGTCGGAAATACGCTCCCTTCTTCTTCAACAGTCCGTGATGCGTGCCTTATAAAGCATCGTCGAGTTAGACGAGTCGATTATTTTTCACGAGAAAATTACCACTTTCTTACCTTGCTCTATCACATTGCCTATGTTTCGTCCCATAACAACCTTTTCAAATAGTATTTTTAAACGTTAGTAAATTTTGACCCGATGACAGCAAAACATGCGTTTATTAATGCTTACAATCAAGTCGGCAGACTGTATCGTAGATAGCCGGTGTGCTATGACAACGACAGTTCGACCTTTCATGAGTTTATCAAGAGCCTCTTGTACCAACTTTTCTGATTGATCTTGAAAAGACAAACGTTCATCCATTAGTATTTGTGACAAAGAGTGTGTGTCAACATCAATAACAAAAATACTTACTGTCTTTAGCGAGAAAAGTGTCGTATGTAGAGATTGAGATAAAAAACGTCTCGTCATTATTACAACATCAAAATAAATATGGGCAAACATTACCTAACGCGCTCGTCGCCTCATCCAGTATCAATATCTACAGGATCCCAAAACCATTCTCAGTCAACAAATATACGAATGTAAAATACCAAATCTTGTTCACATACCTTGGGGTCTTTTAGAATAGCACGTGCAATTGCGATCCTTTGTCGTTGACCTAATTATCAACGGTCTAGTCATTACATGCCTTTGCATACCATTCACACTTTCCGTGCATCAATAAAAACGGGTAATGACTGCCTTTGCGTCACATCCCAACTCACACTCCAATCCACACTAACGACACCCCCTCTTACCTCCAGATAAAGTAACTCCCCGTTCGCCAAGTACAGTCTCGTACCCGGCTGGAAATCCCTCAATGAAATCGGCCGCATTGGCCTTTCGGGCCGCTTCCTCAACCTCTTTTCTAGTGGCGTCTGGTTTCCCATAGCGAATGTTTTCATAGATCGTAGTGGCAAATAAGACAGGTTCTTGATTGATATAACCAATGTGACGTCTCAGCCAGCTGGGATCGAGTGATGATAGTGGTACGCTGTCGAGGATAATTTCACCGGCATCTGGGTCATAAAAGCGTTCGATCTGTGTGCGTGGTCATGATAAGTGGCAAAGGAAAAAAGGCATACGGAAAAATGATAATATGGGACTCACCAGTGCTGCAACCGTTGACTTTTGATTGAAAGTGGTTAGGTCAGACATGACTGGCTAAGAGATTGTCAGAAAAAAACAACACAATATTTTTACCTTTCCTGATCCTGATGGTCCGCATAACGCGACCATGGTTCCACTCGGAATCCTTAGACTGAAATTCTTGAGAATTACTTGATCCGGCCGTGTCGGGTATCTAAAGTCGACATTTAGAAACTCAAGGTCGCCTATTGGGACAGTGTGTGGGTGAGCGCCCGTGTTAACAATTTATTAACAAACTAGCATTTTTAGGCATCATCGATTTCTTCCTCTTCTTCTCACCCTTCACATGTTCTGGCTCAATGCCTCCCGTTAGCTGAATAGTAGGCTCCGTGTGTATAAACTCGAATACACGGTTGGCTGAAGCCGCTGCCTTGATTGTCTGACCAAAGAGAACTCCAAGTGATACTGTATGCGATTGCAATTGTTGATTCTTGGTGAGTAGGTAAACGCGGTGGTATTAAAAGAATCCGGTTTTTCATTACCAAGAGATTTTTGAGTTGATTGTACCGAAATCATGTAACTGGATACCAAATATATAGTTAGTCTGAGTTTAAACAGTTCAACTGTTTGCGTTCTCAACTAATACTGTGCTTACTTCATGAGATCTCCACCGCTAATTTCGTTCTTCACCACAAGTGATCCTCCGTAGTATAAGACAATGAGCACCTAATGGATAAAACATATTTAATTCACCCGACAAAAGTACAATGGTACTCGCCTTAGCACGCCACTTACCATACATCCTATTGTCGAATTGGTTATGCCTACCAAAAATACATATAAATGATTATTATTCAGGCATGCATTTGCAAGCGTCAACGCTATCTGATCAGTTACAAGTCGCTCACCTTGGAATAGACCCACATTATATCCTAGTAATATGTTGGCTTTAGCAACATCTCTACATACTTTGCTATACATTTCTGTTTCTCTTGTTTCGGCTGCAAAAGCACGTACTGTACGGATATTGGATATACCCTATTAACAGGTAGATTTTCACATATGACTCTTACGAAATAAACAGCAAACCCTTATACCTCAATCACTCTGCTACGCGCTATAACTATCAATATTTTTACCTCGCCAGCAATACCCGAAGCAATGGCATCTATAGATCTGGATCTTTTCGATAGTTCTCGCAAATACGCCCCATAGGCGTTAAGCAATGCGTAGATAACAGGCATTGTGGCGCACAGAGTGAACGTGAGCGAAGTTGAGATACGTAACAGAGCAACCGCTGATCCAATTGTCTGAGTGACAGCTTTTAGACCCTAAAACATTTTATTGTAATCGATAATTAATATGTAGACGGTATGTGTGTATACATGACAATATCGACTTACCAAAGTAATGATCTGTTTGAATGTATGCTAAAATTGCAAGAACTGGTATTTAATGCATGATCGAATTATGCAATTAAAAGCATGCCAAATAATAACCTACCTTGAATTCATGAACATCGGTGGTCAGCCTACTGACCAATTCTCCTGATCTATATTTATCAAAGAATGCAATATCTTGACGGATAATAGCCGAGAATAACTGGTTCTTGAGACGCTTTGCCATATTCTCACCGAGAATAGACACGAGCGAGATATGAAGAAACGTCAGGAATCCTATATAGAACGTGACGATATACATTATCAATGTCAACAACGCCTTTGAATACTCTAATGGGTAATGAGAGACACACCTTGCATTCCGAACAACGCCAACAGCTTCATAGCAGGTTCCTTGAGATCGTTCAAAACAAGAGATCCTTCGTTGATAGACTTGGCTATAATATTGATCAATTCTCCGGTAATCTTTGGTGTCATCAAGTTTGTCACTGCGGCGGCAACAGCGGTAATTACGACTGTGATTAGCAGTAGCAAGTCGGGCTTGACCAGTTGCCATATGTCGTAAGTGACTGATCTTTTGTTATCAGCAGCATTCTGATGCTTTCGTGTCGGTATATCTATGCTAATAACTGCCAACATGTGATGTTTGAGTAAACGACAGGGCAAGCTGAACGCTAGTGTCAATCGCTATCGACATACCTTTTTCATTATAGCCGTTGAGAAAGCCTTCACATCTTAATATGTACGGGTTATTAATAAGATGGACAACTTTTAGTGATACGATAACGCCTGTTGCTGCTGTCAATATGTCATTCCCAATTGATCTTGATACTCTTTGCGCCCGCGACAGTTTCGGTAATTTGACTGTTGTTTATTATATTTTAGATCACATCTCATGATTTGAATTCAATCAGAATGATAGATACTGAACATACTTGGTAATCTAGTAGATAAACTGAAATGTCTGAGAGAGTGCACGATACTGGTGAATATACATCGTATAAGAATAGCTTATCCAGTTTCTCCATCCACAATGGAAGCGTCACCTTGTGCTCAACCAGTCATTCCTCATCCGCAACGGCATTTTTAGATTTATATCGTCGATGATTTTGCTTCGACATACTAATACAGGTCTAACATGAAGTCGCCTGGTATTCCATATCACTCTTGGCGAGATCGATGTTCCTCTGCAATATAGCTACAATGAAATCATTTGACATTAAACAGTAGACAAATGTAAACACATCTTATATCTCTAAACTTACCGTTCCCAATGGTAAATGCAATTTAAATGGAATCATCTGCTGATTAAGAATTTTGTGTATTAAACATTGGGCATCTATTATAACTAATTAATTTTGTAAAAACACTTATTCCTAATTTATTTACACGTGTCTTGAATAACTGATAGTGCAACACAATGCATTCTCGTCCCGTGATTTCAAAAACACGGTGACACAAGCATCGCACGTTGTCTACAAACTAAACCACTTTTATTTCGTTTCCTACAATACAATTATAGTTGGTCATCAGGCCAGATATTCAATTGCTTGAAATTTTGAAGACAGAGATGAAAAAACAAACAACGTTGACGTCTTTCGGTAAATAATTTAAAAAGAACATGAAGAGATGAATAACATGCTAAAGTCATAGGATATATTGTTGCCTAATCCCGGGTGTTTATCACATAATAATAACTAGTGGAATCATGTATAATAATAAGTCAATAATTATTTAAATATTCAATAAACATGACGTATAAGTAAATAGTCTACCTCGTCATAATCTAAATTATGTGTCTCGTCTGTTACCTCAAGTGGAATCAAGTTAACCCAATTAGCAGGTAAACAATCCAAAAATCCCAAATTATTATTCCAAATGGGCTTGATTTGCTGAGGCTGTTTGTAATTGGGTTTTTAATAAACTCATCGAGTTGTTTTATTGTTGCTAAGTCCATTCATTGCATAATTGTTTATGCGCCACACACTGAGCCACACCAGAGTACAATCGAACCTCCGTTATACCGAAGGACTAAGTAAAACCACGCTATTACCGAAGGTAAGTACATAGCAATTGAACCCCATTTACTAATTAAACCTCCATATACCGAGTTTCTTGGAATTTTTGCTTTATATTCCCGACCTCTTCGTTATAACGGGGTTCGACTGTATTCCACATGCAGTGCAGAAATCCATATCGAGAATAATAATAGTAAAACTTTCTATCAGCAACCATGTAATAGTAATCATCGTATTGGTAAAACCTTTGATGAATTTGTTGCGACGATTAAGCCATGTGTAAATTGACTGACGTCATGGTCGTATTGTGTGTTAGAAGTGAGTATAGTCTAGCAAACTCACAAGTGCTACTGTACATTCTTCGCTGTTTCCAACTAGTGAAAGCGTTATCGTCGTTTTACCAACTCACTGTTTTTGCTTGCGAATAACGTTGTCAATTTGAGTTGACCTTATTTCGGTAATTTACCGAGCTATGTATCCATACAAGTTTATCATTGCATGATTAATCAAGACGTGAATTGTAAATTTGAATATTTTGAGCACATTTTTTCGTTATAAACCCACAAAAAATGCTAACTTACAAAAAACGCGAGCGGATTCGGCCTCGTAAGCCAACGCAATGCCTACTAAAATACTATTTATTAATGGATACAGTTGCATTTCATAAGCATTTTTTTTTTCATTTGCTCTCAAATTTTCTAAAGTTTAGCAGAATAAATTTTTTTTATGCTTGCGTTCAATTACGTTCACATACTTTCCCAACCCTTTATCACCTGACGGCGAGAATTAACCTGCGACGCTGTTAATAGACCCCTCGTAATTTGGGATAAATAAATAAACAATACTTTGACCCAATTTTCCTGCATATAATGTAATATTAATATATCACAACTGATTGCCAGTAAAATTACAGCCCGATTGAATTTATCCGACAAAAGTTTCAACATCAAATATTTTACCACCGGATATCATAACGCATGTGCAATTTTTGTCACAAAATTCATATCTCTATACTATTCAAATTTTTTATTTCATTTTTTTCTCAATATCAGAATTCATTAATATTAATATAGTTTCTGAACAAGTTACTGGTGTAATTTTTATTACAACGCAAATAATTGTAGGACATGGCACGGGTAATACCATGCGCGTTTATTATTGTCAAGTCAATTCTTCCTATTTGATTAACCACCAAAAAAGTATGTAGAGGTAAATTTGACAAATGAACCAAAAAAAAAAAAGCAAATTGATTAAAAATATGTGGAGATATAGATTTTTTGAAGTTTATGTCGAAATAAGTAACAAGAAATTTTAATGTTTAGAGACAAATATTGAATGTATAACATACTTACAGGTCACTAACTGTTTGTTTAAGTTTAGTATTAGCTATCGCTGAGGTGAGCTACACGCTTTCAAAAATGCAGCTAAATATTTAACCGAATTAATAGTCATATGCTCTCCTGACTTGACAACTGACAGCCTAGAAATTTGCAAGTACAAAGCATTTTAATTAGAATACATAACAATTGTTTGTAACTAATAATTAATTTGCTCACATGTCATTGGACTATTACTGTAAATGCATATTTCTTATAAGCTTCTTAGAATCACAAATGCTCTTTACTATTTATATTACTGTTACTATTACAGAAATACTTCTATTACTATATATACACAGTAAAAGTCGATATAACGGACTGCTCGGGACCAGTACTTTTGTCCGTTATATTGACGGTCCGTTACATCGAACAGTGAGT
>CAJVPJ010000603.1:0-21044 GCA_910592205.1 Paraglomus occultum | reverse complement strand
TCCCGCGCAAGATCCTTCCATAAGCTCCGGGGATTAGAGTGATACCCAGTGGGTTGGTAGAACATTAGCCCGCAACAGAGCTATTTCTTCATTGGGATAGTAGGAACTCATATTTCAGATAGCACCTGCACATTAAATTATCACGACAAAAATTTATTGGTCAAATAAAAAATGGTAGCTCAAACTCCCACTCCTCCAACGCCAAGAATGGATAACCTTGTCGGTGTATATAATATAAATCATTTCTGTCAAATGGTTAGAGAATTTTTAACGTATATTCCCCGGAATAATGAAGTTACAGTCGAGCGGGCATTAACAAATCTACAAATGCTTACAACCAGTCTCAAAATGAGATAGCAAGACTGAGCAGTGATTTAGTACGATCAATGGAAAATGAACGAATTGCAAATGAAGATGCCATGGGTTGGCAGGATTATAATGCTGACTTGCTAGTTGCGTGGAATAAATGTGTTGAAAAATATAATAATAAGGGCGAACAAAAAAAGCGTATTTTTTGGAGAGTAAACTGCGAAATTTTACTGACAAAATTTCAATTGTCTAAAACCAAGCACATGAAATGGAAACACAGGTCAAAAGTTAAACACGAAAAATATAACGAGTGGAAGCTTAGAACAAGATTAGTTCATGACGCTAATTTAGAATCGGAAGAGCGAATTAATTTTTTAACTCGGAGAATTTTAGAATTAGTTTGACAATGCTTATAAAATTATGGGTAAACATTGGGTTTTTCAACAGGATAATGACTTTAAACACACAGCCAAAGCA
Organism: Paraglomus occultum; assembly: GCA_910592205.1. Classification (NCBI taxonomy): domain Eukaryota; kingdom Fungi; phylum Glomeromycota; class Glomeromycetes; order Paraglomerales; family Paraglomeraceae; genus Paraglomus; species Paraglomus occultum. The sequence continues at coordinate 20,258 of CAJVPJ010000603.1, read as the reverse complement.
ATGAAAGAACTTCTTGCACAGCAGTGTCCAAAAATGCCATCAAATAGCCCAGATCTTAATCCGATCGAAAATTCCAAAGACAAGGGGTTGAAGTACAATTCAATGAACTTCTGGTAAAAAGCCAAAGGTTACAGTAGAGATGTTTCGTAAAACAATTCAGAAAGAATGGGAAAAGATTGAAAAAAGTACGTATGTTAATTTGGCTCATAGCATGCCATCAAGATTGAATGAAATAATTGAGAGTAATGGTAATAAATAAGCTATTAAGTAGTAATAAGTAAAACGTTTTGTTGTATGGTGGAGAACATATCTATAAAGTTTAATGTTTTTTTGACCAGTTTTCGTTGCACAGTTAATAAAAACGTTATTCCGAAAACTTTTTTCGCGCGTTGTATATTCGATGCATTATCATCTATGACTAGATTATCCTATAAACGAACGTACTGTCCTTATAACATTAGTGCTAGCGATTTACGACTCTTTCAGTAAATAGTCCTGCTAATTACTTATAACTTACAACAGGGTGCGAATTATTGATATAATGGGGAGTATTGATTAAAAAGGTCGATTGTTGATGAACAACGTTTCCATAATTCTTCCGTCGTACTTTGATATTCAATTTTGATATATTAATATAGTATGTATTTAAGCTATATTAATCGAAAACACTATTTTCAAGGCGACGAAATTTACAACATTCCATATTTTCGTATGAAGTTCAAGTTTACGTGTATTGCGATATGCTTATTATATACAATTGAAAGAAAACTGGAAACTACCAAATTTTGCCGTTCTTTAATAGCGGCTCATCAACCGCTATAGAAGGTGGATCAAGTTGAGCCGAGTCGAATCGTAGAGCCAACTCTGGTATCGTGCTAGTGCGTTCAAGTATTCCCATCAAATATTCATGCTACAAGAAATCATTATGAGCTTGACATGCTTTCGATATAGTTATAATTATATAAATCTTTTAGTTACCTTCCCCCATTTGGCTAATTGTTTCAATGAGTTTTCCCACAAAGTTAGATCGTAGACTTTATAGTCAAGACATATGTTACATATCAATTGAACCACCTGGATTAAATATCAAATGCGTTTCTCAATTTGTTCACCTTCGCATAAATGTAAAAATCGATAAATTACCATTCACATACCTTCGGTTCATTACTATACTTAACCCAGAGTGATCGTGCAAGTGCTTCTTTATTACTGTTTATGAATTCCTTTGGCGTTTGTGATATGCGCAATTCTTCAAAATCAATAAGATATAACAACATCTGCATATGTTGTCTTTCGTTTGAATAACGGGTCATTTAGTCGGACAATAGGTATACTAAAGATGCGAGAACCAAATATACTGCCTACTTTGCATCCTGATAATCATGAACACGCGATATCTCGTCCGCACAAGCAATTTGGAAGAGGACGGATAAAGCTCTTATTCTACTTAGAGTCGTCACTTTCGGAGATGCCCGTTGCTGTCACCAACCAACGTCAGTTAATGTTATCAACTGTGAAGCGTATTCACTTAACAGTAGAAAATATGTGACTTACCTGATATGCATATTTCAATAGTTTGTTCACGTTTGTCTCGATATCATCGCAACTAAGTAAATACAAGAGTTTCTTCTGAATTGATGTCTCCTCTTTAGCATATACACCATGATTCGCCTATGTAAACGAAGATAATATAATTGTATTTATTTCTTACGATGTAAAAAGAAGTTTCATATCCATTTACCTGCATTCTCATAGATGGCAATGTGATTTCTTTTATACCAGGTTCCAAATCTTGTTCCTGAGCAATCCAAGTCTACGTATATCAAATAATTTAGGAAAAAAAAGTCTTCTTGACACATAGAAAAATATGTATTATTATTATTATTACCGTAAAGAGATATTCGCGTATTTTGTTTATGTCCAACTTATTTCTCATTGCAATCTCCTTCGCAATTGAATGTATATCGATTGAGTCTGACCAGAATACGTCATTTCAATAAGTTTCACGCTTTTATTAAACAAATGTCTATAGAAACATAAGCTCACCTCTGCTTCGAAGCGCTTCTTCGCCCATCCGGAAATATAATTGAAAGATACACTCTGTGGGTCGATTGGTGAAATCCAAAAATTCTTTCAGTCCCGCAGATCTCAACTGGTGCTCTGTCTCCGTTATCATCAAAGAAGTTTTCAACTTCGAAAGACCAATAGACACGCGTTCAAGCGCCTCTTTCCCCCCCTCCTTCTTTTAATAAAATGCATAAAGCCTTCGCTGAATCACGATGCTTGGATTAAACAAAATGTGCATTCATAATATCATACCTTCGCTGCGAGACTCTGATACCAATATTCTCCCCGATAAACCCCCGTTTGCAAGGCTTGAATTCTATCTGGACCACAGGGAAAAGTGTCAGCAATATACTTAAGATAAGTAAGGGCCACTTCGTTATCTTGCATTTTCTGGACCAATCCTTTAAAGTCATTGAATTTGATAGTGGTTTTGAAATCGCCTGATTGGCTTTGCTTATCTGCGGTCTAGATGGCGGAAGCTTACAATTACTAGAAAGCCCACTACGTTAATCAGCCGAACAGAAAAAAAAAAGCGAGCTTACCAGCCGAGCGATCAAATTTTCAATAGCTGCACCGAGAAATTTGTCCGCACGAATCCCTAATAAAGTCGTTAACGGCCATAGCTTAGATATCGACTCTTCCGTAAGTTCCGGTTTTAACACCGTCCATGGATCACTGCGGAGCAGGTGGAACGGTAAGCGATGAAGACATCCTGGAAATTTCTGAATACTTACGTTAGAATAAGTAACAATTTAAGTGGATTCACACAGCGTAAATGTTTGATTACCTGTCGGACAACGTCGACTTCCTCTACACCGATAGGAACTTCGACGCCCTTTATAACTGAATAATTTTGTCAGATAAATTCTATTTTGGTTAAATGAAGACTGACACGTAAACCTTACCTTTTTTCGCTTCTGCAAGTTCTTCGAGTGATGGAGGTCTATTGCGTGAGTAGTTCATCAAGGTTTCGATAATTTCAAAACTTTTAATCGCATTTTCATTATTCAGTTGCAACATTGTTACTTGTTTTAACAAAAAATGAATTCCTGCCAATAAAAACAATAATAATGCAATTAGCACTTCGTCTATTTTGGATTGCAAGAAAAGAAAAAGACCCTGTTCGACTGACTTTCGTAATCATACGGTGATATGCGCGTCAAACAATGATCCATTAACATAGTAGACAGTTTGTCTTTGCCGACAATATCGTCGATGATGCCTGCAATGCGACTCTGGTAATTGTCTACTTCTGAAAATAGAAGCATCTTGACACAATGAAAGAGAGCATAGTCGTCTGCTAAGAAAGAGTGTTAATAATCAAATAGTTATAAAGGTTGTGAATTTGTGAATTAGCAACCATTACCTTCAATATTATACTCTCGCGTAAACTCCAACACAGTAATGATATCAAAATTTGTCTTTTTTAGAAGAGCCGGTATTAATTTGCGCTGGTAGTCCCCGTCTTTCGATAGCCTGAATTGCCCATCATCAAAAGGAATCTCTATGAAATTAAACACTTCACAATTTAGTAACAAATAAGCCAGGATTCTCCTAGAATAACAAAAGAATATAAATACCAAGAAGTCGCAACTGGTGCCACCATCGGCCATTAGCCCCAAGCTGTTTGCAATCATTGAATAGAGTTCGCTGCCTCCATAATGTGGCACATCCCATTCCAACACCAGCTAATTTTATGAGGCGATTGTAATCTGAACCTACTGTCACCAGACCATCCTATACATCAAAATATTAATGATTTTTCTACAGTTAAGTATAACAAATATTTTACTCACCCGAAACGTGTTATACGCTTTATCCATCGGTAAAGAAATCATATATCCAAGGCCAAGCCAATGATCAATATGTCGTGATGTTAAAACCTTAAGAGCTAAGGAAGTCAATACTTGCGCATTAATATAGAATAAATTACTTCACGTACCTTTTGAACGCACGCTTCCAACAGTTCCCAATGCTCAAATTCTTCTGCTTCAGTATCTTGCCAGTTATCCAGACTCGCATGTAGTATCTGCTCTTTAAACAGCTGGAACAAGTAAAGGGCAATTTGTAAACTGCTGTTCTGACGAAGATATTCCATCAATCGCCGTGCAGTTGACGTTAATAAATTTCCATCGTGTGCTGATTGTTTCGAGGCCATTTTAGACGGCCTATTATTCTTATCAATGCACTTCGTCTTTTAGGAAACAGTTTATATTAGTTATTTTACGTATTCAATACCTATCATGGTTGTTTACGACACACTAACCTGTTTGCGATTGTAAGATTCAACTGTGAAGGACGTGGCAAGTTCCATACACTCTTGACTCCTCAAAACCAGACCGACTTCATGATAATGATCCTCAAATAGTGATGTTGCATAAGCATCAATATCATCTATCGCATCTTCTTTATCGAATATAGTAAGTTCTTGAGTGCTCGTTGAGGAACCTGCTGAATTCATTATCGTCATGCCAAAAGGCTCTCCTACAAAGTGTCGGAAACCATTAGTTGCTAATACTAAGAAAACTAGCAGATTTTACTGTGCCATACCTTTATTGAGGGCAGATCTATAATCACCGAGTTCACTCTGAGCAAATAACGCGTCTTGCAACTCACATGTTTTAAATACGTCGAGATATTCTAAAGTTAAATAATTGAGTTAACCCCTTTACTCCTGTTGTTGTTCTTAACAACTTTACAAGACTCACCAGAAATATCTGCATCCTCGCACATTAAAACTGCGTTTTGACAGAGTTGTAAAATCCTTGTCGTCAAACGCTTATTATCCTACGAAAACGTAAATATTAACAAACGCTCTTCATCTATGCTTGCCTCATACTCTTACTACATACATTGTCGACTCTATATACTTCTTCAGGCTGCTGAGATATATACTTTGAAATCAGTAATGCAATTTTGATCAGGACATGTGCGGTACAAGGACCAGGATATTTTTCACATAATTCTTTGCAAAGCGTAAATGCGGTTTGAAAGTCGCCTCGCAAGGCTGCTTCTTCAGCCATAAGACCTTTTGGTTCAATGCGGTCCATGCCCAACACGTCGGTTAGCCTATAGTAATGGATTTGTTAGAAATAATCGAGAAACAGCAAAGTTTTATTGCGTAAACTTACGCGTAAACAGTAGCGTGCAACCTTAGAGTATTACTAAAGTTTCGAAACTTTGATTCAGAATCAATATTCATGCTATTTTCATCCATCTATGAAAAAAACACACATGAAATCAACTTTGAGCAAGGATCAAACATCCACCAATTCAAATAATTACTCAATTAATGACACGAACCTTTGCCTCCTCACGATCTTCAATAAATCTTCGTACTGTGTCTCTCTTGACGGTTTCATCACGATATTCGTCAAGTGATATAATAATATCGAACTTCTGATACAACGTTTTCAAGCCGGATAATTCCTTTAAAAGCTCTGGAGTAGCCAGGTATAATTGTGTACACGATTTCTCGTTTTCTGTATTGCTGAGAACGTAGTGTGTAATCTCGATCGCAGTATTGATTGCCCAGGAATAGTTCACACAAAGTTCTATTATACAATTTAAAATACGCAATGTAGTAACCTCAGCAGCAATAATCTAATGTTCAACTAACTTTTGTCTTCAATTATGAGATTCTTAGCATATTACCAAGCATGGCATGCATTAGAACTCGCTTGGCTACTTTGTAATTAAACAAGCGCAGACGATCTTGAAAGGTCCATTTTTTTTTATGCTATACGGAACCAAAGCTATTGAAATGCGATTGAATAACTTACCTTCATCTGTAGCTGTTGCGACGTCATTAATTATCTCGATTAACCAAGCCAAAACCTGCTGGCAGACACAATAAATTACATTGGGCAGCTCATCTGTACGCTCAGCTGATTCAATCTCTGTAAGTTTTTCCAGCAAGTCCTTTACTTTATCAACACTCCCCGTCATGCAGAGCGTTTGCATTCTGAGAACATATACTTCTAACTTGCTCAAGTGCGGATATGTATCTACAATCTAATATATCCAAACAATAAGTAATCATTCAAGGCAGAAACACATGTGTACTTGACATACCATCAGCGAGTCTTCCAATACCGAGTCAACATCTGTATGTTCCAGGACATGAGATAGCAATCCTACATATAGCGCCATCACAGGGACATCGAATTAGATGCGATAATTCCGTCTATATGTTTCCTTCGTTTTACTTTACCTTTCGCCATCGTACTATCCGATATGTTAAAATTTTTTATCCCATAACGTAGTAACATCTTTCTCATTTGCAACAACCGATATTGCTCCTGAAATTCTTCTTTGCGACGGAGATTCTGTTCAGTCGAACATTTTTTAATGAGCGCCTCTAACCCATCGCTCCACGGTACGGCAGTTCGGCGCATAAACTCGATAAGAACATCGACGCGGGAATCAACATTGCGAATACAATCGACAAGAATCAAAATCCGTGATTCCCATAATGCTAGCCAAAGACAAAGTTTCAGAAAATGCCAAGTCAATATGATTAATTGATATGAATAACGTAAACCGTTTATGCATACCATTAGATAGTGTAGCCGTGCCCGATCCAGCTAGAGCATCGATTGATGACGGTAAATACTAAGTGATTATAGTAATACATTCGTTATACATGTCATACGACATACCTACACCATCCATGTAGTCCAAACAATAGTCTACTAGTAGATCATCGTACGGTAATCCACATTTTTCCACGTACGGTATAAAATGACGAGCTACGGCATCTTGTAAGAGCTCAGATGCGGCGACGCAATCCAGCAATGCAATGGCTTTATAAAGTAGAGCATTTGTTAAACGCAATCGAAATGTGTTTGTTAAAAAATCGCTCCACTAACCAATAGAGTTCGGTGTCTCATGGCAGAATTCCTTTAACGATAGCCTGAAATTATGTGTATCCTAATAAAATCAACTAGTTTTTAAAAGTGTTCTATGGAACTAAATCTAATTGTCAAGCTGTGGAGCATAAACTCACCCATAGATAAACCAGATCTTCCAATTGTTGTCTTAATTTCGCATTCGCACTCTCGATCCCACCTCTCTGTGGTGCAAATTGTGGAAGGTTGACAATAGAATCCACATAACAAGCTGGCGTTGTTGACGCGAACGTCCTTGCATCAGACAAAGTCGACGTGTGAATAAAGCAAACTTTATAAAGAAGACGTTTCAAATCATCAATGCTTTTTAAGGCTACCATTACTACCTTGAAGTGTTTTCACAATTTTCATCCGTACCGCCATCATCAATTAGTCTCATAATTTCCAATGCATTATGAGGGTCTTGCTCTCGAAGCTCAATCATACGAGCCCGATGTTCAACCCACGAAATCACTTTGACTCTGCGAAAATAAAAGTTACAAATAGTCAAGATGACAAAACTGCTACGTCGACCACTGAGATTACCTCTTTTCCGAATTCTGTATTCGTGGCAATAAATCATCTCGTAGCCACGGAACTAATTCTCTGATACTAATATTTTCTGGCATTTCGTTCAAGATATCTTCGATTACGCTCATTAAATCTTCATCTATTCAATTCGCATTAGTATTATTCCTATACACTACGATAATCACTTCTTTGTTAAATTCGCAAGCCCTTACCAATACAATGCCTCCGCCATACAACACTTGCAAGTTTGATGTTCCCCATACCAATTAATCGTCTCATCTCCAAGCCCAGATCACACACGCGGAACTTTTGCCATTCCTTGCCATTAAAACAAGCATTCTCACCAGAAAGACTTCCGCGGTATTCGTTCAACATTTGCCAAGTCCCGAGCCGTTGTATGGCCTGATGGACTACCGTCGTATGAATGCAGTTACTTGATGGTGAAGACTGAATGAGTGAGCGAGCGTAGCACAGTAGCTTGTATGTAGACGACTGTGTTGGGAGGATGGCTTGCAGGCAGAAGTTGATACGGAATGCATCGTCCTGGGTTAACAAGCAAGTTAGTTGTTCGGGAAAATATATAATAATGTGACGCAAATATTAATAGATTACTTTTATTTGAGATAAATCTTTTATTAATGATTCGGCGAGATCGCATGTTGTGTCATAATACACTTCGAATAAATCTTCGGACGTGTTGGTAAGCATATTACTAAATTTTGCCTTGAGAACGACCTGCTCGTATATAAAAACGTGTTAATTGAGTCACATCAACATAATAGGTTTCTGTAATTGTCGAAATTGTCGATATACCTCCACGTCTAAATCAAACTGTTCAGCAAATCGAATAGCATCGGCATATTTTCGTTTGCTTATTAATTGCTCAAATCGCTTTAACGGAATGGTTTCTGAGACAGCTTGAGCTACAAGACTGATCGTATCGACGTCCTTTGTTATTAGCCATTATTGCTGTTACCCAACGCGTTATGATACTACTAATGACCGTTACTCACCCAGTCTGCCATCGTTCGATAAAATAGACGGCGTCTATGCTATACTGGTAGACAACGTATAATATTATAATGAGTACTAATGCATTTTTACGGGAGAATTCTTAACCATTAATGTACATACCTTGTTTTCCGGCCGAACTAACCAACAATCGATCGAAACTTTGACACTATTTATGATTACAAATCCTGGCAGTTTGATTACTTGTATCGATCGTGATGTAGTACTTTCATCAATATTAGACAAGGCCAGAATGTAAATAGCATCCGAAGTTTTTGCGGGTGATGACATCAGGATAAAATCAAAGATGTTGACATTGGGATAATAATCAAGTAAAATTAAACTGTTTACAATATATAAAAAAGTAAATCTCTGTTGAAATTGAAGAATACAAACATTAAGTGTTTTTTAGTGCTACTACCTTCGCATATCCCACATATGAATACTGCCCCGTGAGTCAAGAGTTACAAGTACTCTGTTATCATGTGTGAGACAAACTTTTGTAATTGAAATGCATTCAAACATTCCTGCGACAGCATCTGTCAGATTCACACTTGGTGAAGATGTGAATGATTTACAATGCCAGACCGATATTGCCGAACTTTTCCCGTCCTTATCTGAATAACCAATTTGCTTAATTGAATACCAAATCATATATAAACATAAAATTAAAGGGAGCATTACTATTATACCTTGAGTTGCTATTGTCATATTTTGACTGTTCTTATTATTCCACAACGTTACATCACTAACCAAAAGATCTCCGTATAGTCCATGGTCGCGCAATCCAATATTAATCATATCTGGTTCCTGATAAGGCGTTTGTCAATAACATGAGTCACCAAGCACCCACAAGAAACAGAATTCTCATGCAGACGTACATTATTATACCAGTTTTTTTCTTGCATCCTACTTGTATCTAGATTAGATAATACACTCATCTTCATATCACTCCATACGATTACTAAATCTTCGCGTTCAGAATTGCTGTTCCATATTACACATTAGTACTTGCTCGTTCAATGTTCTCAATGAATGGGCTCTCGAAAAGCAATACAACCTTGTGGCATTTGTAAATTGTACAGCCTTGCATTGACAACTGTCATTCTTGTCTACAACAGTATATGGCCCGACCACAATTTTCTGTGTTTGGACATGGTAGATAGTAACGTTGCACATAATGTCCACTATCGCCAGGAATTTTGAATCGTGACTCAAAGCGATGCATTGAGGCGTATGTTCTTTTTTATCGTAATAGTGAGATGAGATTGAACGTCGTATTCGTTGTCAATGAAAAATAGTTCTTACCAAGAGCAATGAGAATGGTGTTTTCTTTCCCCGCCACATTAAGCACATAGACCATAGTGGACAATGCAATACATATTATATCCGCTGAGGCAACAACATCATATATAGTAACTCGCTGGCAGTTACAAACAAACGGTGAAGCAGTTAAAATTTTATGTTTGAACCCAGTATAGTCATAGCGGTATAGCAAACCTTGTCCTCTGCGTCCTTTGAAAGACACGCAATAGATTCAATCTTGTAAACACAATTTTTTTGATTTCTATCCGCGTATCTTGGCTGGGTTTTATTACGAGACATGAGGTCTTCTTCTAGCCGCAAATCAAGTCTTACTGTATCGTCTTGGTTGAAAACTTGAATCGTCCAAGACGGAGCTGACAAATCGTTTGACATTTTGTCCTATGCTTTGAATACAGACGCGGAGTAGCGGGACAAGCGCAGAATAGAAATTTCGTTTGAAACAATGTCGCGATTTGGAAATAATTACAATCTCCACCGACGCGTCGTGCTTTGTTTACATTCTCTTTCCAATTATAGTAAATATGAGGTGACACGAAAATATTTTCGTTGGAGTATTGCAAAAACAAATTAACCTCAAAATAGTAAGTACCAATTTAAATGCGACACGTTGATTTATTATCTCTTTGCGCATAGTAACAAAATCTCTCATGATGTATTCAAATATTACATTAAAACACTCTAATGACAGATCCCAGCTCTATATTTTTATGGATGACGGAATTTGGCCGTCGATTTAAACAATGGAAATGATACAACTAGATATTGTACGTGAAACGTGATTAATCTTGTGCAATAGCCAAGCAATAACTGCTGTTATGACACTCGATCGCCCCATTGTTATCTACCTGAACGTCCATCTACTATTGAATATTTCAAGTAGTCCACCCGGTGAAGCCACCATATTGACTTGACCCTTCAACTTGCGCGAGATTTGCCGTACTTCCTACCACCCTTCCTACCACCCTTTCTACGACCTTTCTTGCCATCCCCGTTAGTTGGTCGATGAGGTTGTTTCTTCCAACGTGCTTTATGCGGATTATATACCTCATTATAGCCATTCAATGGATACAACGTAGAAAACCATTGTTTATCAATGCTGGTAGTAGACTTCACTTTCCTGAGCCCTTTCAACAATGTGACAAGCCTGCATACGGGCGTCCCAAATGAGCATACGAGATGATCTGCTTCTGCCATAAGAACTATATCAGTCACGAAAGCCATGCCGAAATCCACTCTCGACTCTAGATCGTATGCCATTAGTCCTTTACTATCTGGAGCGGTATCATCCAATCGAAACTGGAAATCATCCTCAAACGAAACGACGACCTTCCAATCGGGACGTCGTTTCATCAAGCGCCTGCGTGCGTGCGAAGTATTAGTGTGAGCATTAACAAATACCGTAATTTCGTTTTTGATTTGAGGTATCCTTTGAAGAACTCGTTCGGCCGCCGCTACGTATTTGCCAATATGGTTGACGCGTTGTATTTGGAGCGCAATGTAGAAGTTGTCCTTAGTGGCCCTTGACCGGGCATAAGGTAGTTCACCGACCTCGCATTCTCGATGAACTAGATTTTGTACCTCCTTATTGACATGCCATATATTATGTAATACTCGCTCTTGTGCTTTGAATATCTTCGCGTATGCTGGTATGCCGGACGAATGCTTCTTCTCATGATAAACCGTCTCTATATGTTCATCTAATAGATACCATGACCATCGATTCATGACAACGTGTGATGCTGTCTTGAATTTCGCTTCTGTTTCTCTCAATTCGTCCGGACCAAGTGGTGTATTTGGGAATTGCACATACAGGTCGGAAGTCTCAGGTCGAATACACGATGGTTTCGCCAACTTTTTGAAGAAGCTACCCCATCGCCCATAATTCCAGTTCTTGTCGGCAAGAAAGAAAGAACGACCAGTGTCTTCTGCATAGATCATAGCATTGACAAGGCCAATCATCTGGAAGGAAAAGTCACAGCAGTCAGAGAGAACGAAGGTAAGAGAGCGTTCACAGTATGGTCTGCCTAGCAAGTCATGCTTTGGGAGAGAGGTTGAAGTGGGTGAGATGGAAAGATAGACTAGAGTGAGGAAGATTGCAGCTGTGAAGCTTTGAACTAGTCTATAAGTTGATATGCGCCTGACCATTATACATAGAGTATTAATATGACAAGATTATTTGTGAATTAAGGAAAGTGTTTCCGAGTCTATATATAAGACTGGTCGGATGAGCGGGGGTGGGTTGGTGCAGAGAGTATTGATTAGCAAGTGATAAAGTATCATCTTGTGCTCGTATTAGTATTTTTCGAGTATCGGGTGTAAGATGTAACACAAAAATAATAATAGACATTGCACGCTGACGTTCCTAGACTGGCTTCTTTAACTACAATCCCACAAAAAATTTTTTACTTTTGTCGGTTGAACGTTACCAGAATGTTGAATGCAGGTAATCCTTTGAAAACAGAAATATTAATATCAGCATTTCGATCTCTCACATGTTGCAAACAAAGAAACTAAAGCAATAAACGATCGTAAGTTGCACGATCGTTATACTTGCATTGAACACAAGAATGTAAACGTGACAATGTATTCTTAAAATATCCAATCACATGCGAGACTTTTAAGAAACGCTATTACTATATAAAAAAATATTATTATAAAATTAATTTACATCAAAAAATTACAGCACTATTTTTTTGTTTTTGTTTTTGTTTTTGTTTTTTGTTTTGTTTTGTTTTTTAAAAAGAAAAGAAAAAGAGAGAGAGGTGCAAAAATTGCTCCATTTTTAAACCAATTCTTGCACATTATTATCTGTGAAATTTGTTGTAAAAGAGCTTTTAAAAGGATATTAGAACTCCGTTATTATTATAACTATAACTACAACACCTTTTTCTGCAAGTTCTCATTATTGTAAGTAGAGGTCAAATTTGCTCACTTTGATTTTCCATGAGACAAGATTCCAGCTTTGATGGATGGTCTGGGTAAAGCCAAGTTGTTAGCAGGTTTGAAATCCTCGAAAAGAGAACGACCACCAGGGCATTCTGTGATACTTCCTCTGTGCAGTGAAGTTTTAAGGTCTTCATTGGTGCACATGGGTAACCCCTTATTTACTGTGCTGTTCTGTGCAGTGGTGTTGCTACATCATCACAAGAGTTTATATGGCAGATCAATTGTAACTCGTTTCGACTGGCAAAAGTGTAAGCGATTGAGTAATTCGGTTGACATTTCTACCAGGACTTGGTAATCCATGTATTCAGTATAGTTTCGAGAAAAATTTTCACGACAGTGGCAACGCAACGGTTATATCAACAGTTATTTCGGTTTTCCATCGTGGCACTCTTTTGGCATTACCATAAACGCGCGGTACTATCCCATTCGCCGCTAGATAATTTCTGACGTTTTCGAATTGTAGTGACTGATCCTAACATATTGAGATACGTTTTCTGACAAAGAGGCGTATTGTAATCTCAATAATAAAATGTTCTTTTATTGGTGCGCGTTTTCTTAAGACGTCGACTGGCGGTTATTTCTCCACCATTCATTGCTTTCAGCTGAGTCATTAAAAAATATATCTTGCTCGGGTCTAGAGAGCTTGAAACGCTTCACGTAATGCGGCAAACTTTCTCTTGGAATCATTTTCGAACAACCACAATTGCAACCTATCTCTAAACCACGGATTGCTTTTTCATATTTGGTGGAGCTGTTATATAGAATTTTCCATATACGGGTAATCTTATATATATATTTTATGATTCTAGATGTACACAGTGAAACTGAATATAATGGAGTGCCTCCAATCCGCCTTTTTTCTTTGTGATAGCAGGTTTTCGTTATAGGAAATTTTATTAAACAAAATTCGTGGCATCAAAAAAACAAAAAAAAACATCGCTATATCCAGGTTTACTGTGTAAAGACATTAATTTAATTTCGATCAAATTGATTGACCATAGTTTTTCTTGTATAATCAATTCATTAAACATTATTACATTCCAAATTCACACTGTAAAAAATAATACTAATCAAATTATTCTTATTCTACTCACTCCATCAATAGTAATAATATATGGTGGCACTCTTTATCTGATCTAAGTCAGTGATAAATATATCACACACCATTGAAGCCATTATCTAGCATATATACAAGTCATGAGCTGGCAGTATTTTGCTCCAGCTTTGACATCAGAATGCCAATTAATCTCAGAATTCAGGAGGGGTGAGTAAACAGCCTCTCCGACCTTACTATTAGTATTATGAGAGCTCCTTTTCCTTGTGAAGTAAAAAAATTAACTTGGGCCAATGGCCAAATCCCTGAATTCTTTTGACAAGTTTATGATAATGATGAAGTAGTTGATTTTAGTGCCTGTCATACAGTATTAGTATTAAGTTCTGATGCAGTTAATGACGAAGTGATGAAATATTATTACTGGACCAGTCAAAGTCTAGTATTTTTACTGAATCATTGGGACCTACCATGAGGTTTGAAGGTCTCATATCACCATGCACAAACACTCATTATGCATTTTCTTTACTGCCTCTACTGCAGTCTTCTGCATTGACAACTTTTTGTCTTGAGCAAGAGAATATAGTGAACCATATTTATATTTTATCTTGGTGCAATTCCCAGTCCCTGACATGTACAGTGACATGTCTTAGAATATCTTTTAGCATATAGCAAACTTGACAATCACATGTTGAGATTATCATATTCCAATTGTGCTTGAAAAACATAACAGTCTACTTTTTGACATAGATAATGTTGGCAACAATCTGCCCAATACTCATTTTGCTAATGTATTAGTATGAAAAAGACATCTTAATCTGCTGATTTTGTTGGATATTGCTGTCATGGCTCAGCTGGTCATAGAATATTTTCAAATCATTAAGAGCTGTCTTCAAAGTTTGAGCATGTAGGTAGTCCTCAGTAACACGTTTTCATGGTGAGGAGGATAGAAGATAGGCATTACAGGTATGAGACCCTGATTATCAGCGTTCAGATTCGTTTTCTTAGCCGAACCCGAAACTGACGTAATTCAATAATACATGTATGTAGGACGTATGCGAGGGCTGTGTCTTCTGTTTTCAAATTATCCTATTACGTTAAATGGTTAGTATGCCATTTCAAAGATATAACCAATAATTTGAGTGTTTTGTTGGATTTCTTCCCTCTGTAAAGTTACAATTATTTCCTGAAATAATTTAATGTTTGCTTTTATATTTAAAATTAGTTTGATACTTGGACTCCGATTTTCATCTGACAAGTAATAGTAAGATTTCTTCTTTCCCTCTGCAAAACTTGAGTCATTAATTTCAGCAAAATTATTTGGCCATTTCCATTAGCACATAGTCTGTGTGTAACAGGCGTAATTCTCAAGAAACAAAGTCACGTAAAACTTGGTGGATTCTGAAATTTATAGTCAATCTGTTATAAAAATTTGCTATTACTATTGTCCATCCTTTTCGGGTAAATTGTCTAGTTACATGAATTATCTGGTTATAACAAAGATTTCTAGATCGAACATTCAGCATTAAATCGACGAAGTGTTAGAAAAAGACAATATATAGCCAACGAATCTTGACGATAAAAAAGAAAGCAATGACCAAGAAATCGTTATCTGTATTCTTGAAAACAGCGCGGAAGAAGAGACTAAAATAATTGACAAGGAGATTATTGAGTGGCTTGCAAATATATTAACCAAAAGATACTGTATCAGTCTCATTCGAATTGATTTGTCAGCCAAATGTACAGTATTCTCAATATACAAACTAGAAAGATATAGTCACAATTAAAACAACATTTTAATGTTTATTAACATTTATGAAATAAGTCATCTACCCTATTGAGTTTTGTTGTCTTGTTTATTATGTTCGAGCGTTTGAAAATTTTTTCTGATTTACTAATTGATAAATACAAATAGTACATTATTTATTGTAAAATTAATAAATGCGCACTTTAGATAGAATAAAATAATTATAATTTTTTGTTATAACAAACTTCACTTTTAAGGAAGACTTTCAGTGAACTTTGTTATAACCAGATTGACCGAGAGTGCATTTCAACCTGAGATGTGGATATTCACATTTAGCGATGAATATCGCAAAGACGTTAAGGAGCTCAGGTAAAAGGCGCAGTTTTATAAAATAAAACAAGAAATGATAAATGAATTAATTCGTATCGCAAACAAGTCATATCCTGGTATAAAGAGAATTCTTTATTAGAAGTTTTCCGAACAGGTATGGAGAATCGCTGCCATAAACAAAGACTTTCATACGGTGCACAGAATCATCGACTGATTACCTAATTCAGCTGTTTATAGTTAAGGTCACGTGTATAGTGTTATCCACGAAGAATTATTGCATTGTCGTATTATGATAATGCTATTTACTACTATATTCATTAATCTGGTATAAAAACGGGTTTAATGCTAACCCATATACCGTGAGTATGGTCGTAGTACAGCATATTGTGTATACAGAGCACGGGCGGATTAATTTGACTAGAGTATAAAGTGGAGGAAAATGTGTCAGAATTATTGACCATAATTTTTTTATTATCAACAAGAAAACTTTTGATCCACGGAAAGTGAAATTAGGCATAACATCAGTTTTCGGTTTACCTAAAACGAGGTAGCCTCTACTTCAGTTTTTTTTTAAAAAAAAACAGCCGGTAGATTCGAATTGTAGAGCGCGATTTCTTACGACTTACGATCGGCACTTTTTTTGGCCATGCAGGATGCTACTGTAGAACGAATTTTTTAAATAGATAGATATTGACGATAACACCAATCTGGAAGATTAAGACGCTTCAACTTGCAAATGGATAAACAGTCAGGCAATGCCCAACATTTATTAACTGCTTGTTGCATGCAACGTTCTGTAATCATAATAATAAGGGTCAGGTTTTTCGTGTCACCCAAAATTAATCGAAGTTTCGATGACCCCACCGCAATGCACATTTGGTCTTCCAAATTTGTCTCAACTTGCTTTGTACGCTGATCTCAACAATAGTTTTCTCTTGAATAAGTTTTGGAGTGTCCAAACCAATAACACCACTATCATACCTATAAAAGTTTTGACATGGAGACTGGAGAGGAGGTACCACTAGAGTCTTTGCCAACAGACTCGTCAAACACCGTCGTTCAACGAGACAGCCTGCTGAATTCACCGACTGCGAAATCCAAATCTTTCCGCGGTTCACAGACCAATAAAAATCTCACTATTTCTCTACCTCAGGCTATATCTTCGCAAGGGGAATTAAATGTGGTCCAAAATCTCATAATAGAACAAGATTCAAAGCAGGCACGTCGGTTCACATGGACGTCTGCGTTGAGGATCACGATGTATATATCTGCGTGGTACTTTTTCTCTACGGCTTTATCATTTTACAATAAATATTTGATGGGTAAAGATGGATTTAATCTGAATCTTCCATCATTGGTGAGCGCTATGCATACTGGTATGCATTTCATAATTACGAGTTTCTTAATGAGAGGAAACTGCTCAATGCTTTACGTGAGTCCTGAGGCAAAGAGTGTGAAGTCGAAGAGTTATTGGTCCAGAGTGGTGAGTGATGAGAGAGAGTGTGTGGGGGATGCTGAATCTTGAAATTATTTTGATTAAGGCAATTCGAGCATAGTTTGAATTGTTTCTCTTATATTAGGTGCCGGCAGCTATTACAGCTGCATTAGAAATCTGTATGTCAAACGGGGCGCTTGTATACATAACACTAAGTTTTTATACGATGGTAATATTGTGGAGAACATATTTGTGTTGTAGAATCGGACTAACGTTGGGGCCAACCTAACACGTCAACGTTGAGATGACTATAATTTTCAAACGATTTAAACGGTTTATCCTCAATTTAGGTGAAATCATCCACTCCAATATGGGTTTTGCTGTTTGCATTTGTATTTGGATTAGAGCAGCCGAGACTCTCACTTATCATGATTATATCAGTAATAAGCTTTGGTGTTGGATTGACGGTTGCAGGAGAAGCTAAATTCGACCTCATTGGGTTTTTTTTAATATTGGGAGCGGCAATTTTCAGTGGGTTGCGATGGTCACTGATGCAGATGCTTCTTCAGAAAGAAGCAGGGATGAATGATCCAATCGCAACACTTTATTATGTATCCCCGGTGATGTTTATTTTAATGATTACGCTCTCTTTATTCTTCGAAAATCCGATCAACAAATTTGCTACTTCTGAACACTTTCAAAATTTCTCTTCTGCAATGTCGACATTTGGGCTGATGCTAGCTGGAGGACTTTTAGCATTTTTTATGACTGTGGCCGAGTTTGCACTGATTAAGAACACGAGCACGGTGACATTATCTGTTGCTGGAATAAGCAAAGAAGTGTTTATCATTACGTTATCGGTACTCATCAACCACGACATTCTTACACCAATTAACGTAATCGGGTATGTATTATGGCGTATTTTGAAATCGCAATGAAGATAATAAGTATTTCTACTGACTATAAATTCCTCTATTTATAACAAATCTTTATTTGTCTCCGTGTTTTCCATTACAGTCTTGTAATAAGTATTTTGGGAATCGCATCATATAATTACTACAAAATACAAAAGGCCAGTGATAAAAAAGGACGATATCAAGTATTGTCAACGAAGAATGATATTCAAGTTTAAATGGACGCTTGATAGACAGCGATGACACAATATCAAACACATATATAGATATCTGTATATTATCTCAGTATTGTTCGTTTTATAAATCACAAGCCACACGACATATGTCATGTACACTATTCCGGTTTTATACTTGCGCAAGACGAGCATATGAGTTTTTCTTTGAATTATACACTCATACCAAAGATCCGAGCCGTATAAACATGGCTTGAACATTTTGAATTGTGAATGAAACCAAAAAATTTATTCTTTTTGACAGGACTGAGAGTTGAAGCATTGTTCATAAAAGTTGTTCTACGGGCTTAATAGCTTATTTATACATGCGTTATGGCGGAGAATGTAAGCAATCAATAAAGACGTCGCCAAGTATCGTAAGATTTATAGGAGATGGCGCATCTAACTCGCGCGCTATGTAATGAATCTGACATGTACAGAGAGGAAACGCAACAGCGTAATTAATTACATGATATGACAAGTGAAGACGAGAATAACGAAGGTCATAAATAAATGGAGCTATCAACGTGTTGGTTATCTTAATGTGTACAAAGAGAAACTGTCATTATCTAAGAGATTATATTACAAGTATTCATTATTGTTACTACCACAGCACCCCCCGTCGTGACAATATTTACTGAACTTGGAATGAGTCAAGATTATTATGACTTGAACAGTATCGAAGATTCGTAATTATTTCATTCATTTTGACATTTAAGTTCACCCGACAATGAAATTCGTCTTCCTGTATTACTCTGCTCATATGTCTCGTTCTGGTAATAATGGAATGTATTATGAATAATATATTGCCAAGTGCAAAGGCCCATGGTTTGTTATGTATAATCCGTCATTAAACGACGCGTTAGTCAGTTTATGAGTGGGAGAGCGATAATATCTTTTACGTAGGCGTGTTCACTAGCTGAAGAATGTTACTCCGGAACAGTTAAAACTGAACTACGCTTAAAGTTAACCAAGGAAAATCAAATCCTGAAGATACGATAAAAAAACAAAACTACGTCTGCTCGAAATCTCCCTATTGAAGTAAATTTCCGGCACTTCTGTAAAAATTAAACCTTTACCTTATTCTATTGTTTACAGATGGCCTTATGCGAGAATGTAATATCAAATACGTTCGAAGATTTATTTTTATAATATTGCTGCATGGCCTTGGCGCGTAACGATGCATCCCAACAACGCAAATAACATTTGCTACAAGTATGCCATCTATACGTGCGCCAAGATTATATCAAGCATGCGAAACGATGTTTGATGTCTCATTTCCACCATACTAGCTGGCTGCAGCAATAATATCTCGGTTCGAAGCAGCATTCCTTAATCTTATAAACATTATGTCTAATAGGTAGCCAATTATGAAGTCTACGTGTATTACGTTATTTATTGTCCACAAGTTTCGTGTATAGATATCTTCAACTTCAACTCATTAAACGAATATTTTTTGTACGGACTTACTGCTGTATCAACTCGCGAAGGACAAAAGCAAACCAACTGAGAACGACTTGCGGGTTGCCTAACTCCAAACCATTCCGGTTATGGTATATGATAATCATTAAATCGAACTATCGCTATATTATTAATATCGTAAATAGCCAAACAAATAGTTATTATAAATTACTTTATACCATCTCTCAACTGTATTTCTAAACAAGTGGAATGCTGTTTCATCAGTAAATACAGTCTTATTCCAATTGTCTTGTAAATGTTTTTTCGCCCATTCCACCCGCCTTTGTTTGTGAGCTTCAGTTAACATCGGGGTGGCTTTTGGCAGCTTTTTATTGTAC
>CAJVPJ010000602.1:0-21045 GCA_910592205.1 Paraglomus occultum | reverse complement strand
ATAGTTAGATTGATGTTTATTATGTAAATAAAATTTTGATAGCCTCTTGTGTCAAAACTTTTTGAACCGCCCACGTAATAATAATAATAATAATAATAACGGAAAGTAAAAGGTTGATCATACGTAGGTAACACAAGAAAAGAAATTGTCTTTGCATTGCCGTAATCTCCTGGCGACATGAGAAATGAGTTCGAATGCTGATCTGGAAGAATATCAAAAGAAATTACGTACATCTCTTAACGTGGGTGTCATAAATAAGTGAAAGAGAGTTTTTTGTATCGTTCAAAGCTATTTACTCCCCCCCCCCTCCTTTGAGAATTCCTTGTGCTCTAAATGAAGTCTCTTTAACCAGCAAATATGGCGACGCACGGCTGAAATCACAGAATTGAGAGAAAGAGAAATGGATGCGTATGTATCTATGCCAACATTGTACCGGTATCCATAACGAAAACTAAAGCTCACTGTTGCTATTTTAATGCTAGCGAGAATCTCGATTGGCAACCGCCGGACACATTGAAGCAAAAATTGGAACAAGCATACGAAAAGTTCAACACGAATTGTCACGATATTTACAAAATACTGGTAAATTTACTTGAATCTTGTTATTTTCGCATTTCACAATCAAGTCGTTCATATTTTTAATTGTTATTTCATCAATAGCGCACAGCACGCGATGTATGTCATCGTGAATTAACAGAAAACCAATTATCCGTTCCTCCTCCCGCAACGTCTGAACAGATTAAATCGTACATTCAACATATCGAGTCTCTCCAATCATTACTTAATATTGATTTGATAGTCAAGTCATCAAATAAAAATGATAAATGGGTACCTATTAAGATGGAAGAGGATTAACGCCTTTCGCTCAATAAATAGAATGATTAGAGTGTCTGTCATTGTCTATTGCCATCTTAATTCTTGTTTACAAGCTAAATATTATTGGCATTGTACCAGGGTGCTTTAGTAAATACAGACAATAGAGACCTTCGAAAAAAAGGTTTTTTGTTTTCGAAGGCATTGTATCATACGAACTGTAAGAAACCGCGAACATCAAGAACTATTTAACTGACATTTCATTCGTAAAAGAAAGGAGGAAAAGTAAATATTTTGTAGAACATACTGTAGTGTAGATTTCATTAGAACGACCAAAGTAACAGGCAATGTTTGTGATTTTGTTGTATATAGACTCGATTTTAAATAACAAGACTGAAATCCTAGGGAAGTAATCACGAGTATAGTTCAACATGTTCGAAATGACTCTTTGCGAATTGCATTTCAAGACTTTGAAGTAATTATGATAACTATTAATTTGGTTGGTTACGAAGAATGCGTCTTGTAATTACATTCTCATTCCCATCTCGACATCGACACATATCTGCCTCTTTCCGGAGACAGTTATTAAGACTGCGATATCTAAAACACTTATGTCTCCAAGAGAAAAAATTATGGCAGCGAATACTGACAGTCGTCTGAAGACCTTTATTCATTAAATTTATTATATCTCAATTCCATCTTTATAAAAATTCCTTCGGCCGTTCTCCAACACCACCAGCTTCGTCAAACACAAGACCAGCGATTTTGAACGCAAGCTCGTCACAGTCCTGGCGAGTGGCAGCTTCTGCGTAGACACGAACCACATCTTCTGTTCCAGACGGTCTAATAGTATTACAGCGCAAGTAAGACGTTGTCAAGCCCTAATTGTATGCTATTCAAAATCGATACGTACCGAACAAAGGATCTGCCTTCTGTGTATGGGGCAACAATCGCGTTGATCTTATCTTGAAGACCTTTAGGCTCAACCAACTTACGCTCGGCGTCTGTCGTCTTGAATATATGACGATCGGCAACCTAACAATGAATGAACTATCGTTATAACGGCTCATTTCGTATCTGCATGCTTTTACTAGTTACGTACCACTACTTTGACTAACCGATTGGGTAAATCGGTGTAAGCTTCATCCCACTGTCTTAAAGTTATTTGTTTATTCATGAGAATACTTTCAACAAATAGCATGTCAGAGATTGCATCTCCAACGGTTTGATTAATGAGATTAGTGAGAGCGCTCAATTGGTTAATGGCCGTTACTTGCTCGGGAGTCCCGCTGATCCGAATTATGAATGAAACGTCATCAACCACTTTTAGTGTAATTTGAAACGAAAATAGTAGCTACTAAATGCTACGCTCACCCCTTGGCAGATCGAATTGAGTTTATTGCATGAGAACTGAAGAGAACGGTTCCATGACCGTTTGCCTCAAAGTAAACACCAACGTCATATTTCTCTGCTTCATGATGAAGATGCTTTACTCCAGTAGGTACGCAGGAAACTGGCACTTTCTACAATATAAATTGTTATAATAATCATTGCATATACGCGGTTTAGGATTATCTTGAGAATACCCACCAAAACATTAGTCAGATACGCTGTCGAACTTCCATTAGCGTATGCAGTTTGGACTACGCCGATCTTGATGTCACCAATACCTGCTGTCCTCACAAGATCAATTATGAAGCTTGCGGCGAGGCCGGCAATTTTATCACCATCGAGCAATCTAAATTTCCCATCTTTAATGAAACAGGCGATGAGAAGTTAGTAATATAATTGTGTCTAAAAGAGATATCGTTCTCACCTACCCTCATCTGCATAATAGTAAACAATTCTATCGGCGTCACCGTCAAGCGAACATGCTCGCA
The DNA here is from genome assembly GCA_910592205.1 of Paraglomus occultum. Taxonomy (NCBI): domain Eukaryota; kingdom Fungi; phylum Glomeromycota; class Glomeromycetes; order Paraglomerales; family Paraglomeraceae; genus Paraglomus; species Paraglomus occultum. The sequence goes on along the minus strand of CAJVPJ010000602.1, from coordinate 18,352 downwards.
TTCCACTGACGAGATTCATTCCGGGAGGAGCTCTCTGTTGCGTCTTCACAAAATCTGCTCCGCACTAGACATGACTGTATTAAATAATTGTGTGCATATGAAGAAAAGTCGCAATTACTATTACACGACTTACTTGGAAATTAAGTTTGCCCTTAGTATAAATATCATCATTCACTACTCTGAGATCAATGAACTTGCCAACAACTTCAGATAACTGACGTACTTTCGGCGCACCGACCCCGTTGGCTGCATCGACGGTCAATGCCGATAAATGAGGCTTCTGTTCCTATTATATAACAACGATACTATGTCTGGGTGGCTGCAATCTGTTTGCTTGTATATTCAATCGCAATATTATAAATAATCATACCACCAGTTCCCTAAATGCATCGCCCAATTTTTTAAAGTAGCCCTCTTCTGTTGGCTCCCCATACGCATCTTTTGTGCCCGCAGTATTCAGACAACGCGTGACGTAATGAAGTTCCGGTGTAGTCTTAACACCAAAATCCAAAGCCTTGGCTCCAAGAACTTTTAACGCATCCTCGACAGCGGCAACTAGTGCTGGACCGCTGGGTCTATATATCAACTAATCGGATTGAGTACAGCATCGATATTCGATATTATATAACAGCGCTTTCGGTAAACAAGCAGCGTTAGAAAAAGGCATATAGGAACCTTGTGTCTCTAGCGTAAACAACAGAAGAATCCTTCGATCCATCAAGACCTGTGTTAACTATAATATCCTGTATAACGTTGACCAAGTCATCGTCTGATTCAGCGTTTGCGAGCTTAGTTGCATGTTCTTCCCAGGATTGTTCGAGCATCTCCCCGTATGGATCAACGAGTTTGACTCCGTTGTCCTGCGTTAATCATGAACATAACTATACATATTCACAACGAATACCAACAATACGATATATTTGATTATTTTAGTGTTTCGCACCTCTTCAGGATTATGTGATGCGGTGATCATGACGCCAATTGTCTTAGAGTCTAGCTTCTTTGATCTCAAAGAAGCCAAAATTCCAACGCGAAACGTCACCGAATCTAACAATTCGGCTCTAATCGAATCGATAATAATGAAAACCAATATAGTACATTGAAAAATTGCAAATGTGGCTGTACATACTTCATACGAAACCCAGCAGTTCCATAAGTAAATTTCACCCCAGGTGGTTTAGGATGCTTAGCTGAAACTAATTTGACTTTATTATAATCAATTGGAGCCATGCTAGAGAAGGATAAAATTTGAAAGATGTAAAACGAATTTCATACCTGTTGTTATGCATACATGGTGCCACAAGAATTCAAAGACATTCCCACCCCATACGATAGAATGTGTGTTTAGTATTTATTATTGTGTCTCTAATACAATGCCTTCTACGAGTAAATAGCTCTGGTTCATCTTTTTTCTAATTAGGGGCTCACTTTGTCTGAGCTATGTTTCTACTACCTCAATTTCCTTGACATACCGAATTTGCATTTGAACAACGATCAGCAATTTATATTTAATTGGTATAATAATAGACTTTCACTAATATTCGGGTGGAGAAAAAAAGGTCTTCAATGCGTTTACATTTTACCACACTTGGTCAAATTGTTACGACAAGAGACAATTTACTAATGTTGTCAGTTCGCTATATCAGTTACGAAGAGTTTACTTTAACTTCGTTATGTCGAATAATCTTTTTTTCAATCAGAAAAATTTTGGCTACAGGGCATCTTCTTGTACCCACATTCATTACGTCGACGACCTAGTCATTAAGCCATCCGCAATAGGTTTGGTCGTTACAGTGTGTCTCGTGGTTTATAGGACGACCATTATTTTATTAATAAATTTAGACAGGCGTTGTCTGCGTGTCTCGTTTTGTTAGTTTTGTATAAAACACCTGCGTAAACAAATTTTACGTTAGACTTTTAATCGCAATATGGTAAATTCTCGACTTGAAACCCAACGTCAGACCATACTACAATTCTGGCAGAATAATATCCGATCTCCTAAAGATATTCACCAGAAGACTGTCGAATTATTGAATATAATCTAAAAAAATTAAAGAAACGCAAACTGTAGCGCATAGAAAGAAATCAGGACCTCCGCGGAAGGTTACACATAATATGTCCAGGACTGTATTTCAGTATATACGACACAATTCTGCTGTTTCAACAAGACAACTGGCAATACAAATAGAAAATAAGTATGGTACTACAATTTCACATAATAATAATACTGTCTGGAGACACAAAAAAAAGGGATATCAGAGTTCCGTGCCCATTGGAACTCCGATGCTTACACAAAACATGTCAATGCACGTATTAGTATTGCATGGGCAAGATCTCATATGAACGATAAATGGCATAATACTATATTTACAGATGAAAATGCGTTCGACCTCTTTAGAAATAAAGTTCGACGTTGGTACCAAAGTGGGACAAAACTAGTTAGGAGATTGCCCAAAACGCGACAAAAGGTTTTTGCTTGGGGAGGCGAGGAAAAACGCCTCTAATTTGTTTTACTAATATTATGGACAGTCAGTTTTATGTCAACATTTTGCAGGACTAGCTTTTATCTGCAGCTCAGAGTATGTATCACAACAAATGGAGGCTGCAACAGGACAATGATCCCAAGCATACCTCCTGGGTTACTAAAAAATTTTTAGCAAAAAGTGGGGTAAACGTAATTGACTGGCCATCAAATAGCCCCATTGAAAACTTGTGGCAAATTATAAAAAATAATGTTGAAAAAAGAATGCCTCAAAATATTGAGCAGTTAAAGCAGTTTTTGACAGAAGAATGGGAGGCGGTTCCACAACAGCACATAGTTAATATGATTCGGTCAGTCAAAACACGTTGCGAGCTTATTTTAGAAAATAATGGGGATAGAATTCCATACTAAGTGTATGTAGATCTTCAAAATAAAGTTTTTAGCTTGCTATCTATGGTAGACGTTGAGTAAACTCAATTTTTGTAACCGCAATTATTCTTGAGACATACTGTATATCAAGATTTTTATGCATGCAGGTCGCGTCAAGTTATCAATTGTGGTCAATTGCAACTTACCTCCTCTTCTCCTTATTGTGAAAGTCTAGATCGATCTTCTCGTATGTTCATACATCGTCTGATCTCTTCGCTCCCACTCGATAAACTCGTTCATGTCTGCAACGCTTGCCACAATATCACTGTAATGTTCCGTAATATGTGTCCAAAGTTCGTTACCCGGTTTTTGGTCTGTACCGATGTTTAAACTATCCCATTCTCCACTACGCAACTGATCAAAAACTTTCTTAAGCATCATGAGTGTTTTTCTATGTGGATAAAATGAAGTGCTCTGTTCGATTAATTTTGCTTTTCGTTGTCTCTTTTCAAAGCGTGTACCCGTTGCTGTTCGTCGCCAATGTGCCAAACGACTATCCCATCCTTTGATAAGATGATCCTTTATAACAATGCATGCTTTCAAAATATTTCCAGATGCAACAAGAGACTGGGCATAGTGATTATAATTATGTGCATCAAATTTAAAGCCTTGACTGTGCATTCGTTGCCATTCTTGCTCCACCAAGTCATATCTTCCTGCTGCAGTAAGTGTCTCCAATAGTATGGATAGTGCATGAAAAGGCATCTTTCGGAACTTTGGGGAGAACGATGCGATTTTTGAAAAAACTTTTTCGAATTTCATCTGATTTCGCTCAGTTGTCGATTTGACATGTCTAATTGGCAATACATTTTTATCTGATAACAAAGACTTATCCCCAAATTCTCCAAGCAATATTTTCCACATGTGCCACACCGCTTCGTAATTTCCACCACGACGATATCCATCCATTAATATCGTATATGCATATTCGTTTGGTCTGATACCGAGTAACACCATCTCCTCAAATATTTCACGCGCTGCATCACTCTGAGCTTGCTTAGCATATGCATCCATTATAGGAGTAAACAAATATTGTGGAAACGCCTTGTGTCTTACCATTTCAGAATCTTGAGATTCCAACTCGGAATGAGCAATAAGCTCGCCTAGAAGTTTCCTTGCGAAGCCAAGATCCCCTTTCCTGGCATGGCCGTCAACGAGTACTGCGTATGTAAAGTACGAAGGTATGAAGTCCTTAGAAATAAGTGTTTCGTATGTTCGCTCGGCTGCAACAAAGTCACGCCGACGCATGTACGCGTTTATAAGTATCGTATAAATTTGGACATCTGGTTTTACGTTTACATTTTCCATGTGTATGAGAAGTTCAAAGGCTGCTTTGAAATCTCCCATTGTACAGTAGCTTTGCATTAAGCAACCATAAGTATTGATATCCGGACGGACGTCAGCATATAACATCTCTTCATAAATCCGTCGCACTTGCATAACGTCTCGTTGTTCTACGAAATAATCGAGTAATATGTTATATGTCACAGCGTGCGGTTTAATTCCTGAAGTGATCATAGATTGTAGAACTCTTTCTGCTCCGTTGATGTCTGTGGCTTTAACAAATGCTTTCATGATAGATGTATACGTGTAAACATCAGGAAGAATATTCCGCATTTTCATATCATCAAGTAACATCATGGCACCATCCGAGTCTGCTCTTTCGCCACATATACTAATCAATGCATTAAACAATCTGGCATCTGGTAGTATGTCTGCTTTCAGCATTGCGTTAGAGATCAGAATGGCTTTCTCTATATCGTAATTACGACAATAAGCTGTCATCAGTATAGTATACGTAATTAGATTGGCATCAAAGCCTTTCTCTACCATGTGGCGAAACATCTTTTCCATTGCGTCGATATCATTAACATTAGCAAATAATTTGATCAGACAAGTGTACAAGTGGGCGTCTGGCTTTACTCCTAAATCATGCATCTTTTTCAATGTTATTAATGCTGGCTTAACTTGTCCTTCATTAGCAAACGCATCAACCATTATTTCGAATGAACGAAGAACTGGATATACTTTTGCTTCTATCATTTCATCAATAACTTTAATAGCTTGTTCCGGTTCGTTAGATCGTATATGCGCTCTCAGCATAACATTATACGCCACAGTATCAATCGAAACACCGCTCACCTTAAGCTCTTTAACCAAATCTATTGCTTCAACCAAACGTCCATGTCGCGTGAGTAGGCTAACCAAACGAGCATATACATGTGCATCCATTTGATAACCTAATGACTTGAGTTTGTTGAACAGTTCTAAGGCTCCATCTAAATTTCCCGCATCTGTTAATACAATTATTCCTTCCTTCCCGGTTCCATCGTCAATTAATTTAGACTCAATCAGCCCGTAAAACCACTCGAGCGTTGTTGGCGATAAATTTTTCTTAAATATTGCTGTTATTATCAATCGTGTTTTTGCATCCGGCTTAACACCTTTTTCAAACATATACTGATACAGCTTTCTGGCTTCCTCTAAATCACCTCTGCTCCCATACGCTTCTATCATCATATTAAAGGCAGGGCAAAATGGACAGTAGTCTCTAGCTAACGGTGGTTTTAAATTGTGTATGTGATCAAATGTTTCTCTCGCTTCGGCAAGTTTATTTACGCTTAAATATGCCTCGATTAAATAATTTCTTTCGACCTGATGAGCGTGAAATCCAATCTCTGCCAAATCTTTCAGTACCTTCTTGGTTTTGGCAGCTCGTTGGCTCACATCATCGAGCTTACTCAGTCTCCTCAGAAATCGCCTTACGGTGTATCTGTCTAATTCGTCAAGCCTACAATCATCTAACACAGCCAAATAATTTTTCCAGAGATTCTTCGAATTAGTCTCCGTTCGGCATGCTTTGCCAAATGCTACAACCGATGAATGGCCAGTCCGTATTTGTTGAGTAGAGATCTTTACCAACTGTGATAGTGGACTACGCAGTATCATAAAGAGCACTGCAGTTTGAAAGAGAATTTTCGCTCCGAAGTGATTTACGATTGTCCCACTATTACTATTGCTATATTAATATAAATGCATTAGTCACGTGTTTCAATCTTCTTATTGTTATAATAATACTGATAATGATGATAATTATCGATCTCGCGACATAACATTATGAACTACTGTATGTTGTTACGATGTTATAGAAACCAAGCTCTTGAGTGTAGAAATCATTATTACCAGGTATTAATATTGATAATAATTATAAATCAGAATTTTTTTTTTTGCTTATTCAATGTTTGATAATATGAAATGCGTAGCGACAGAGTTTTGGTTCAGCATAGCTTAGATTTTAGGAATCTGCGTTCTGGAATAATACATATTAAACAACAAAAAACGATTAGAATAAATCAATTTGTCGATTTTAAGGATAAATTAGGCGTGAATTTGTGAAAGAAAATAATTGCTATAAGCACATACGAATATCCCCTCTCTTTTTGCCATCTCTTTTTATGAATAGCGCTAAAACCGTAAAAAAAAACAAAACGTCACGGTTAGAGTTTGGTCTGAAAGAGGAGGTTACCCATAAAACGCGTTCCAATTTGAATCGATAACATGGTAAGACGTGTACCTTGAATAATGCCGTAACTAAAGTCTGCTGGCTTTAAATTTTAACTTTAATTATTGAGTTGGCCATGCAAAGCTAAATTTTATGTAGAGTTTGTACTAATCAATTTTCGAACAGTCCCAATGTTAATTGGAGTAGTAAAATACATTTCGTAGTGTTATAGCGAATCTAGTGTACAATGTTCTTATGCCAGGCATATATTAGTAATTGGTACATGATTTGGCCAAGCTTGTTGCATTTTTGAAATCATTGTCGGCGATTGCGTAATAGTATGCGAGTCAATAATCCTATTATTGGTGAGAGGTATAAAAAACTAATCTTCTGCTTGACGCGGCAAGTGAAATTCACCTTGGAATTCATCAATTCCTTTTATCAATGTTTATTAACTTCTTCACCTTTAGGTTTTATCTTAATATTCTTTCTTTATATTATATAGGTGTCTAACATGATTACCATCGTCTTGCGAAAGAATCCTCCAATTAAATTGAGGCAGGCGTCGGGCTAAATTTTTAGAATTAACAATTAATGCGTTTATCCTTATCAAGTACTACATAGTCAACCTCGATAAGTCGGCCAATCTATATAATTTCTCGATGAGGCCATTCTTAACAAGCTGTTATCTACGACGAAAATTCCAAAATTACAGAATTAGAATTTTTTACAGTAAAAAAATTAACGGCCTAACGCTAATAGATGGTACACAGTAAAGTCCGTTTTAACCAAGTTCTTTGTTACGCCAAAAACTTTGTTAAAGCAGACTTCCATCTCATTAACAGCTCAATAGTTGTATATACCTATAAGTCGGTCTCACGTGACAACCGTGTTCTTCCTATTAGTTAAGAAAATCGTGTTACAACGATACCAAATAATTATTCGCGTTGGTATTCAATAATAATATAAATTGCAAATGGAATCTACTGTAGTTAACTCTAATAAGGGAAGAAAACTGAAAACTCTTACAGTCATTGGGAAAAAATTTTTATGTGAATATAAAGCTGCTCATCCAAATGAAACCATGAAAGTATTGTAGATTTATTTCAAATTGGTAAATCGACAGTAGGAGATATTCTCAGAACAAAAGAAAAATGGCTTGCAATTGCAGAAAAACGATAGCTGTCAATAAGAAACGTGATCGTGAATGTGAATGGCCAAACATAGAGAACGCGTTAGTCATGTGGATTGATCTTGCTAACCGAGCAAACAATACAGTAACTGGTGCAATATTAGTTCAAAAGGCATTGGAATGTGCTCAAAAATTGGGTATCTCATACTTCAATGCAACAGCAGTTAGTTGGTAATTTATGCAATTTATGTAACCAATTAATCAGTCATTAATTATCATTTGTCAAATAGGGATGGGTAGAGAACTTTAAACGAAGGAATAACATTAAAGACTACTGTAAATCAGGAGAGGCGGCAAGTGCGCCAATTCAAGATTTGCCAGCTTATAGGACGGAATTGCAGTCTTTAATCGCAAAGTATGATTTAGAAGACGTATACAATGCAGATGAAACCGGACTTTATTGGAAGCTAGAACCGAATAAATCTTTTGCCAGAAACTTTGTTATTGGAACGAAAAAACCTAAAGATCGGATAACAATTATGCTTGCATGCAATGCAACCAGCACCCATAAATTGCCGGCAGTTTTATTTACAAATTTAAAAATCCTCGCTGCATCAGCAATATAGATAAAAAGACACTTCCCGTCTTATACTATTGGAATAATTCGGCATGGATGCAGTGTTCTATCTTTCGAAGCTGGATAAGAATTGTCGATCAAGAAATGCGACAAAAGAAAAGACATATTTTGTTGATAGTGGATAATGCATCGTCGCATCATTTGGAGGAGAATGAGAGATTAAATAATATTGAACTGCATTATTGCCGCCAAATACTACCGCACATATTCAAACAATAGACCAGGGTATAATATATTCATTCAAAGTATTTATTATTATCCATTAATTGTTGTTTAATTATTTGTGCAACGATTGAGTTTTTCTCAAACTGACTATTTGTTAGAAAATTTTAGGCACATTACAGAAAACTGCTCTGTCGACGCTTTCGATGACTTTCACAAGGGTCTGTATCATTTCACCGACAACTAATTACCTAAAAAGGATAATTTTGAAATAATGTTGGTGAACATTTGTCGGTGAAATGATTGTCGGCGAAATGATTGCCTCCCCTTTCACAACTATGGTTATGAAATTCCTGACCTAAATATCTTTCATGCAATAAATTGGACGGCACAAGCATGGAAAAATGTGAGTGATAACTACCGTTGTTGGCAAAGAACTGGTATTATACCCGAAGACGATAACATGTTAATTGATGCCGAAGAAGATATTGAAAATACAATATCAATCAAACGGACGCAGCCCAACTTAATGCAGAAGATTACATTAATATTGACTCAAGTTTGGAGAAATCCGACATAAAAGATGATGAAATCATCGCTTTAGTTCAAGAAACAGCTGCGGAAGAGTGTGACAGTAACGATGGTGTCGAAAATATATTGCGTTATTTACAACAACAGAATGACTTCAGCATAGATTGTTCGTTAGTATTAAAATAAGAGACTTACAAAATCAAATAAGGAAGAAACAAATTAATTCAATGAAACAAACTACTCTAGATAGTTTTTTTGCAAATTAAATTTATTATATTCGTTTAGGACACGTGCTTTCGATAAGTCGATAAATAGCCCAGCCCACGTGGGCCGACTTATCGAGGTTGACTATGTATTACTTGATGACCCAACCCCGGTTGGAGTCTTAGAGCTAGATGAAGTGGGCGGCGCAGAGGACACCTTTGCAACGGCTCCTAACCCAATTATAGTACAGAAGGATAGGCTCTTGGTAATTTCTTTAGTCAGGATGGCTTCGGGTTCATTGTCAGTATCAGCGTTAGTAGATGGTGTGATTGCTGATGTCTCTGCTGTTGCCGTCGATGTGTCTATATCGGTGTCAGTTTTATCTACGTCATCAGATTTATTCGTAGAAAGTTTGTCGAGTTTTGCGTCGTCCTGCGTTGATATCTCAATTGTTGCCTTGTACGTGTAAGTTACTAGTAGAGGAAACTGAGTCGATACAATGATGAGATGAGTACGCAATTGACAGTTTGCGATACAGCAATCGGTAACTTACCCTGAATTCGTCCATTTCAACCAAAGGAGTGACTTCGAGGATGATACTCGTATAACTTCCTTTTTTCTCGAAAATTCCTTCCGTTCCGTGCGTGCTTGCTGCTTGTGAGTGGCGTCCTCTTGATGGCAATCTATTATCAGTGCCGAAATCCTCATCATCATATTCCCATACTTCATTATATGGTGAGATCGCAAATTCTGACGTAGGCATAGTGATCTACTTACAAATAATACAAATTATGAGTAATAGTAAAATATATGTTATGAATAATTGGTATATAACAACACAGAACGTGTATCCTGTGCCCCTATATATTACCGTGCCATAAGCGTCCTTCTCCTTCGTCGTTAACTTTATGTCGACTTCAACATCGAGAGGATTGGAAAACTTTAATATAACATGTGTCTTCTGATTCACCGTAAGCTTTGGCAACTTCGCTATCGTGATCTTGGGAATATAATTTCTAGGTAATATTACGGAAATTGTCTGTGAACCAGTATTTTTAATAAATAGTTTTATCCCTTGTTTACACGCGTATCAGCTAAGCGCGCAATATAAACTGATAATAATATACTCACAACGCAACAAGCTTAATCTTGAATTTGATTGCCTGCGCTTTTTGCTCAGGCTTGATAAGAATGTGGTGACATGTTCGACACCTCTTGACTCTCTTCGTGCGCAGATGAATCCGTTGTGGTTGTAATTTCCTGACGCAAATATGTAAAATGACTAAATTGAGTTTCGTAATCATTAAAATATGGTTTTTATATCCGTAATGTCTGATAAATGAAGAATACTCACTCGACTTTATACGGTTGATCACTCAGCTGATCGAGCCTCTGGGTCAATGTTGTGACTACACGAATCAAAACGATAGGCATGTAAAGTTTCCTAAACAACGTTTCTATCCTTCCATGATATTTTCTAAAACTAACCAGCATTGGGATTATCCAATTTTTTCAATTCTTCAATCAGTCCTTCTTCTTCGATGACTTTGACAGCCGCTTCATACGGTGCAACATCATCACTTTTCGGCTGGTTTTGTGTTGAGCCACTACTACCGTAGCGGGAACTAAATCCATTCAATCCCGGAAAAAGAAAAAGATGTGACGAAAGCGTTGTAGACGGTGCATTCGTACGCAGATGTTTTTCAAAATGTTCCTTAAGATGTTCAAATTCTTTGACGTCTGGTTTCTCATCTTCAGTTTTCTGTAATTGAACTATTGAAGACGGTTGACATTAATTAAAAAAAAAAACAAACAAAGTAAATACTCTCAACGTTTTCAACAACTTACGCGCCAATCCAGTAGCCTTTTCGAAGGTCATGTTTATCTCCTGTGAATCCCATCTACACACCCCACACAACAGAAAATAAGGTGCCCCGGTTGGTTGCGGTGTAGGTATTGGCGGAGAGGGTGCTGGGGCAGCATTAGGTAATAATCGAGGCGGAACAGCCGTAGCTGGCGTCACTGGAGGTGGTTCTGTACTAGCAACTACAGTAAGCGTGTTCTGGCAGATCGGACATTGGAAACAGTTTCTTGCACATCTGCACAGTGAAATGGAATTATTAGAAAAAACAAAATTATTGAACAAAGAACAATGTATGCGTAAATGATCATTGATTAAATTCGAATTAATTCGATTTTCGTCGAAATGTTCACGGTCTCTGGCTCACCTGTTCCGCTCGCTTTTAACACTGGCTGTAGGCACTTCGAATAAGCAATTTGGACAGTAGTAGCAAACGATTTCTTCCTGAACACATCTAGGGCATCTAATTTGATGACAATCCTCACAAAAATATAATTTACTTAGAGCAAAAGTCGAAAATACGGTTCTTGGAGAATACGCGTCCAGTGGGAACAATGCGTCTTCTTTTGTAGTATTTGCATACTCTCTGTTTTTATTGAGCTCTGTGTTATTGTCGTCGTCCCTATCCCCAACAATTTTCTTATCATTATTCTTCGCTTCGTTCTCTTTCAGTGTCAATGAAGATAAACTCCTGTTGACATCTGGACAAGAGCAATGATAATGCACAAAAGTATGTGCAGCGTTTATAGCTTCTGCAGTCATTTAGTAAGGTGTAAGAAGAAGAAAAGGGGCATAATTTGAATATTTAGTTGTTCATTTGATTGAGCGGGAAAGTACGACTATCATTACCTTATTTAGCACAAGTCACAAGCCAATACTACATACTAATACTAGTACTGCAGCAGCGCGGGATTTAGAACGAAGCCTTTTATTACGTAATAACAATCACAGCAATCTAATATTATTAGCTTGCTTGTATAGACTTTGTTTTCGTTACAAACACTCGAGGTTATGCAATCACAGTTTGGGATCGATAGTTAACCCCCAACATGCTTTGCCTGAACAAGACAAAATATTGCTATTATTCAAGCTGAGTAAGTGCTTTTTTTTGTCAAGATGATATCAAGGCTGACCTAACAATGTGTGCACAGCGCCTTAATAATGTCAAGTATGAGTTTGGTAATTTTACAAGATCTGGATGAATACAGCTTCCACATGTCCTCAGGACTTGTCTACTGTTAATAGATGTTGACGCAAAATTTCTTTCGAATTAACTACCTCTTCATTTGCTTTGTTCGTTCTGATACGGCTTTCATTTTAACGTTAACACTGATTGCGATCTATACATCAAATTATTCTCCTTAGAAAGGGTAGTCTTTATTTTTTTTTTCACAAATGAAAAAATAATTCGTACACGCAATCGAATGTCATCAGATAGCTCTCTAAGCAGTTCGGAGGCAGCGAAAAGATCTGTGACATGTAACGTTCTCGAATTTGCCTTCACATTATCACCATAGTGCTTAAGGTTATTTATTTTTCGTAAATTTATACGAAAACCTCTTCCTAGTGGGGGCGAACTCGCCCAACTTGTGACCAACCATTTCTTCGGTTACGTTCACCGTAAGATAATCTTTTCCATTATACACTGCAAATTTTAGTCCAACAAATGCAGGTAGAATAGTACAGGCTCGTGCGTTTGTACGTATTGCAATGCTATTCTCCATGGCTATACGAAGACCTGGCCATGATGATAACAATTCCGAGAACATGGATAGTAGAACAGTAAGCGAAAGTTGGAGATTATAGTAATACAGATCAAGTTCAAGCCAGTCGTCGGGTGACAGTAGCAGAGATAATATACCTGGAAACTGCACAAAATGTGGGCCTATCGCAGAAGAGGAGACGATTTGTAAGCCTTTATAAAACAAATGTTCCGCTGTAAACGCTTTCGTAGATGAAACATCAATATTACCTTTCCATGTTGAGCGAGCCAAGGCAATAATCGATGGTCGCATTATAAGAAGCGAAAGTTATCGATTTCGATAAGGCGTATCACATGTCAAAATCACTAGAGATTGGCTGGTGATAGGATGCCCGGCCGGGTTTTTATTTTTGGTTAACATAATAGTAAAGGGTATTAGCAACTACGAATGGGATTGTACTTTGAAACTTTGTTCCTGATTCTGAGGTCTTGGAATTTATCTTTTCTTGCTTGGACAAACGACGTAATGTATGTGCAGAGAGTTTCTTTTTCGCGTTATGGCCAGATAGAAACATTTTTTGATGTGGCGGAGATGAAAATTAGGTAACCTTGTTTTATTTGATAGACATTAATACAAGTGGCTCTCGATATAAGAAAGTGATCAGGATCTAGCAAATTACTTTCTTATATCGAAATTTTCTTATATCGAGACTCACTCGTTATAAGACAATTCTTATGTGACGAGGATAAACCTTCTTATAGCGATAGCGAAACACTTTATTATGCTATTTGTTAAATTTGCCTATAAATTTCTAACCTATAGAAAATTAACTGCCGGACCTAAGTTTACTATTTTAAAAAACAAGTCCCACGGAAGAGCGCGAGCTAAAAGAATGTCTTCCTAAATGTTCATATAGCTCACATAGTCAAATGTTCTGACCATAACAATGTGACTTACCTCACCTACCATATTTAGTAGTAGCTGCTTTGCTAAATTTAGTAATGAGATTGGATTACCCAGTGCTAGATATATTCGTAGGTGTAGATAATAAAGAACGCAAATCTCCAAGTGCCATAATTAGTATACAGCAGAAAGAAATTGCTACTTTTTCTAGCTATCTCCTTTACCAAATTTAGTAAATGGGCTTGAGCGGAATTAGCTCGCTCAAATAATTGAAAATGAATTGGGGAAAAGCCTTAAAGAATATACAGTAATAGTAATAGTAACAGGGTTATTCAACAGCAAATTAGATAAATCTCTTAAAAACATGAATGATCAATAATAATAAGTATGGGCTGTACAACATTAAAATAGTCTGCAGGTTTTAGTTTTTTGTACAGAAAAACAATTGATCACATCTCGACTCGGACATAGAGCCAAGCGGTGATAGAAAGAGAGAACAGCCGAGCAAGCATGGAAGATATTAAGTCAATAGACTTTATGCAGTACATCTAATAGAGCAGCTGAAGAATTAGCACTCGAGTTTCTCTTTCAGCAAACTGATATTAATACGAAAAAGAAAAATTTGAGTCTAAGTAGAAAAAATACGTGTTAACTCAGTGTGGTAATACACATGGCAGCTTGACTTGCAGGCAAATGCGGGACCCACTTGATACATTACGCCCCCATCCCAACCTTTTTTCTTTGTCATACTCATGCGAAATCGTAGACTTTTTTATTTGAACACCTGCTCTTCTAATTCAGAAATCCTACTGTTTCTTTCTCTAACATCTTCAATATAGCGTTGTTTAGGCATTTATTATCAAAATGGTTGTCCAAGATTGACACTGCCAATACTACGATTACCGTTCTTAGTGAGTAGATAATGGTAAGCTTCATTTACACACCGTGCACGACTAGACCAAGGATACTTCCATCATTGTCAATTGAAATTACAGGAACGTAAGAAATGGCCGGGATAGTATCCAATTCCGTTTTGTTCTTTAAAGCAGTATTTAAACCTATAGAAATCAAAATTGACGTAAATTTTTGCATTAAGCAGACACGGAGTGAAATGCGGATATTTTTGATGAAAATCCAATAGTAGCATTACAACGGAAAGAGAAATATTAATGTGGCTGCAGAAACTAATCTTCATTAATGAAATAATATTTACGATATAGTATATAACAGATATTATACAATATCGCAACACCAACCTCTCTGCAACTGACTCTTATTCTCCTTGAACACGCTCTCTTTATAGAATATTCGCACTGATAATAGGTTGTTCCATCCACATAACGGGTTTATCTTCTCATAGGCCGAAATAATATTCGAGAGACTGTTCACAATACTTTCCACAATGAGAGATATCTGGATTTCTATTGAAAGAGCGATTAATAATCTAATTAGCTATCACCAGATAATCTGTTATGAACAAACATGCGTGAACTCACCTGATTTGTTCGTAGCAATTCTAACTACACTGCTTAGTGTGGATCCGATAACCCGCGTGACCATGGTGGCTTTAACACCGGAGGCAACGTCGACAACGTCTTCGACAAAGAACGAGTATATAAGTCAACATGGCCTTCATGTTTATTGATATCGCGAAAATGCATACCTTTGCATCCCGCTACTCCAGTGTCCTTTCCATCATCCACAGTCGCATGCCACTCAACTTTTCCATTTTTTGGAATAACGGGCACAACCAAATACAATACCGGAGATGGTCTCAAATTACTATCATCGCTGTCCTCATTGCTGAAATACTCCCACATTCTTCTAACCGCACCAATAGATTTCTCTTCATCAACATAACACAAACATAGTAATATTCTCTGCTTAAGATTGAGATTAAGGGCGGTTGTAATGCTCTGTAGGTTATGTAATGATAATGCGGCTTGAGACTGGAGTGAAGGGGGAAGTTGCAAGTTGGACGGGATGAGACCGATTTGACCTGCTATGAATGCGTGATTCTGAGACTATTAATTGATAAATCAATATAATAAGTAATGCATACCATGATAACATTTTTGGTCATATAAAATGTCAAATACAGAAACAGCTTACTATGATGGCTTGAGAATATGGTCCCACGTTTGCAGGTGCCCAATACGATAGGCTTTGTACGTGCATCGTTTCTCTTTCCTCAAGTGAACCATCTTTAACAGCAACAAGATCAACCTGAATCCTCGCCGGTTGTGGCAAGTTGACAGCAACGCAAGCTCTAGTAAAATCATACACAAACATCACTGTACCATTAATATCGACTGTTAAATCACTTGAATTTCTTCAATAACTATGTTGTACCTTGTCGCTGGTTTGATACCAAAGTAGGTCTTATATACAGCGTTCATTCTGCCAAAATTATTCATATCATTGATGAACACATTCATACTAACTATGTCAGCAAAGGACAAATCTAGTTTATCCAGATAACCTGAACGAAATTTTTGCAAACTTAAATTAATATCATAGATGACGTATTCGATAAGACACCAACGTTCATATGTTCCAACCAACCTTTTATGTTATTCATGCATGCTCTCGTCTCTTCTTCTATGGTGCAACCATTTGCTACCATACTATTATTATCATACGCTGTTACTCCTGATATAAAGTGGAATGTTGACCTGGAGCATGAAGCAACGGTCAAATCTGATAGACGGTTAGACGCAATAATCAATTAGTAAATAAAAAAATAAGAACGAGAGAAAGGTAATACCTCCGCCGTTTGATTGATCTTCCATGTCATTGACAATAGCGGGTACGGTAGACGGTTTAGGATCTTGAATATTCTAATACGTACAAAGACTTATAATTCATAATCAACGTTATTGATAAGTTTATACCGTCTTATCAATTATCGTAATTACATACAATAGAGCTAGCATTTGCTAAGATAGGCTCGATGCTGTTCTCCCACGATGGCCTCTTAATGATGGACTCAAAATCCACATTATTTGGTGGCTTATCCTGAACTAACACCTTCTTCAATTTAAGATACGCAACAGTAGCAAATGCGTCATCAGAATGAGTCACAATTTCAGTATCCGCGCTGAATTTAAACAAAGCAGTGGGGATACGGATAGTAAGCAAACTTTGACTGGAATATTCATTTATAAACCGTCAAATTAACTTGAACTGATATACTCACATTATGAGTCTCTTTACGAACAATGGACAATCGACTGTCAGTGTCTCGTATTCACCACCTTCGCCGCACACATGAACACCATATTTCTCGTGCTGTTATGATGTCGGTCGATAATTCGTCAGAACAATCAAATATTAAACAATAATGGCAGATCACATGCAGCATACCAATTCAAATAAAGATGAGCGCATATCTCTAATTGACTTGCCGAGATGCGAGGATTCTAGTCCTATGAAAATTGCAGAATGTATAAATACTCGGTTCATATCACATAACTTAGTTATTCGCAAGTAACGACTAACCAATGGCGGCAACTTTAATAAAAACGGCCTCGAGACCAAGTTTAATCATTTCGTCCAATAATTCCTTCTGATCTCTTCTCCAGAGATAAGCAAGGGACGTTAACCCCAACCTATCGCACCTACATACCACCAAAAATAAAATGTATGAGTCTTAAATATCAATAATCCCCTATTCTCACCAAATCTTCATATCCTTACACATGCTCAACACGAACACGTTGATAGTTAGATAATATCGCGCCAACAGACACACCCTGGATATCAGGATGATGTTCTTTCACTTCTTTTAGTAGCTCGTATAGATCTTCAGTCTCATCCCCTTGAGTAGTGCGATAGTAAGTAGATTGAATGAGCAAAGAGCCGGTGATTGACCGACGATATAAGGGAAGGTTCATGCATGAAGCGTAATGTGGTATTGCATCGTGACCAACGGTTTGGTAAAGATGGCTGTCTAATTCGTCTATGCAATTTTAGACAAATAGACTTTAGTAAACAGCGGTGTGTGATATTTATCATATAATGAAAGAAAACTTGTATAAAGACCTTTGTTGGAATGTGAAGGTGGTCTTAAATTAGCTAATGCGACTATTTGATGACCATTTGCTACACAATGAAGCATGTTAAGGCAACTGTCCTTGCCACCACTAACGAGAGCAACTACTTTCATCTCTCGCTGCGCTGATATCGACAGTCTTCGCAAAAAACCAATTCGGTACGAATGACGTAACAGTTTATCGGAGTGTGATTGCTAATAAATATTCACAAATCACCTCGTTAATAATTGTTTCAATGGTCTTTTTTATGTCCCCTACACACCTATAACGCTACAGCAGTGAGTAGAAATCCAACGTAGCGCCTCAAACAGAAGGGGAGATACGCTCTTGCAAGTTTGTCAATTACAAAGCGTGCCATATTGAAAAACGGCAACATTGTTCTAAAATGGAAACTTGCTGTGTCATTCGATCTCACACTTACACGTAGACTTTTTGTTCACAATATGATCGAGAGACACTTCACTAGACGTACTCCTGTAAAGAAAACATCTGAGCAATCATTGAAATCTTTGAAGGCCGATAATCAAATACACTGCGGCTAATGACTAATGATCTTATTGGCTATCAATGGCAATTTGAATGATTTTTATTTTCTGCTTATTTTTGAGGTATGAAATGAAGGTGTGCTGCGAAGAATAAAAATTCTTGGAGTCTCGTCCAGAACTCTACGTCGTTGGCACTCTCAAGGACGTATAAAAGCAGAACGAACCTACAGTGGCATCCGCCTTTACGATGTCACCCACATCCTCTC
>CAJVPJ010000601.1:0-21050 GCA_910592205.1 Paraglomus occultum | reverse complement strand
TGGAGAGATTTATGACAGAGGAGTGGAATAGAATTCCGGAAAGCATGTTAATTAATTTAATAGAGTCAATGAGAAAACGTTGTAAGCTCATTATTAAGAATAAAGGCGAACGAATTTCTGACTAATTATTATCAAATAAATTTAGTTGTTTTTGTCTTTCGAATGACCCATTTTTTATAAAAATTGACCAACTCATTGAGGAGCAATGGCAAAATAAAATATCCGGTTTTTTTTGTTACACACTGTATTTCATACAATCTTCAAAAATCGAACAGCGTGCACTGTTGGATATTCTCTGCCAACCGATCGCAACGAACATAATGAAATCCGTTTCATTCCCCGATTGCATTGATGATTACGGTCTTATGACGAATGTTTCAAGCGAAGATACAGTTCAGAAAACGGTCACGGAAATTTTTGACGATATCATGCAGCAGCTGTTTTCATACGCACGCCGAAGACTATTTCCATAGTCCAGTCGCGAAAATCAATCTTTCTTCCGTAGATGGCCCTGAGAGCCTGTGGCCCATCTCGTTACCTTCATTGAAGTTGAGGAAACCTTGATGCAAAGCAGCAAATATCAGCAAGCTGTCGGGCAAGCCGTAGATAGAATTGCGAATATTTTTGAACAACAGCCGGACCGACAATTTGTTGTCGCAGCCATTTGCAGAGATCGGCAGGTTGAGTTATTTATATGTCTTTTCTGACACAAAAAATAATTAAAGAACGAATAAGATTCTAAATTAATTAAGCGTTTGTGCCGATACTGCAAATCGACAATATTTCTGCGCTTGACACGGATTTTCCGTCACGATGCAAGCTGACGCGGACGCTGTGTAATTATTCTAAGTGTTTAATTGTAACGTTTCTGTCTTGGCCATTAGTGCCCACATATAAAGAATTGCACTTGACTGTGAGTATTAAATGAATTTGTTATAACTTGTTGTTTGAGAGTTACAACTTAGCAACGACATTACTTGATTTGCATCTTCATGTATCAGTATTACTTGGGTTTTCCTTGCTCAACTCGCTTTTTTACATTCTCACTCATAAATGGCTTGCTTCTTGATACAGTTCAACTGCTTTTTGAACATTTTTATCTACATACATTTCATTTCAGCTGAACCACCGTTTGTTCCATCTTTTTCTACTCCAGTTCCACATTTATAACAAGATGCAAGATTAGTTTGTATTTCCTTATTCGGAACATGAGGCATGCAGCAACAAAACCAGACAAAGTATACAGTACAATCTGGTTTGTGACGTAATGAGAGGCTGATGAAAGTGAAAAATTGATGTAACGTTTGGGAAGGTTTTGCATTAATGGCACAGCTGCTCAAAATAATTTATAGACTATCTTAGTACTATATTTGTTATGGAAAATATTACTTATTTTAATTAAAACTAACACAATTGTTTACTAACAATTATAACACGTTCAATATAGGTCTGTCTCTACATAAAAATATCAATATAAAACTAATTTACATCAAATCCACCATGAAACCCAAGAATTACAGCACCATTAGAAGCATTCTAAAAAAAACAAGGAGAAAAAATTGCTCTCTATGTTTTTAAAATCAATGATACTCAAACTCTCTGAGAATATCTAGGTCAAGAAAAATTACTTATGAAATTCACCAGAAAAAAGCGAAAAATGATAAGCAATAAACAATAACTTATGATAAACCAAGAAAAAAACGAAAACTTGAAGAAACATAAGGAGATAAATTTAACGCCCCAACGTCTCCATTGATGGAGTGACCTGGACGAAAGATCATTCCTTATTGATAAAGACTGATTGCATGGGAGGAAATACTCGGACTCAAAGCCATCTACGAGTATAACCTATTCTTTGGTCACACATTATCTATTTTTTATTTTTATTTTCGTCCTTTCTCGTGGTTTCCAGCTTCCTTCTTAATTAATTGTCTTCTTCCGCGGAGTCGTTGTCGAAGAATGTCGCATTGTGAAAGATGCGACAGCTTTCACTCCAAATGATTGAATTCGAATGCCATTTCGTTAAATGAAAATTTGTATCCAATTTAATTCTTTTGCCGCATAATAATAAGTGATTATTTCACCCAGTAAAAGAATTTAAGAGATTGTAGCGTATTTTTACGTACGCAAAGTTTGACAATGTGGACATCAATTTTATTGGATTTTTCGTATCAGGAGTTATTATTAATTGTTTGCGCATTGCTTTTGTTAAATAATAGTTTAGGGAAGGCGCATACGAAACCAATATTAATATTTAGATTGGAGTATGATCGCCGTTTAAAATTACCAAGACTTATATACCCTGTTGGCTCAATAAGCTGTTATATTTGCCGTTGTCATGACTAGTATTTTTTTATTAAGATAACCTCCATTTTTATTGAACAATGATGAGAACCCTGCCAAAGAATATTGTACATTTAGTATTGTCCATACAAATACATAGCCATATATTTTAGAGTTGACCACTAACACTGATTATAATAGTGTTCACCACTGCATTGCTGACTCCCGTTATATTGAATCCCTACTATACATGGCTGGTAACTTGCAATTCTGCAAAGGTTGAACAAAAAGTTATATTTTTACTAGCCAGTCTGCAAAAAATGTCAATACAAGTAATTTAATATTAAAGCACAAGTCTTTTCTAAAAAATTTCGTCTTATTATTATGGCTTTCCCCCGTCACATTAATTCACTTGGATAAAGTAGACATACTCGCTCGCTTCCAAACGTAACCACGTCCATATCTCATTTTTACTTATTAATGTATACTTAGCGTACTCATCATATTTGGAAGCTTGCTCAATCAAAGAATTGATTAGACTATTAATATGTTGCTAATTCCGATAATTCCATGATACTATTTTATATATTACCAACTTTTTCTTCCGAACTGCAATCGTCCATTCTGCTCGAGTTCATTTCTACACCATCAAATTCCAATCATACCATTGTGCTTACGGGTGGTGGTTATAATTAGGCTTCTTAATCCATAGTCATAATAATAGAAATAACTCATACAATTACAATTCTTTTTCGAATTAATTAAGCCTCCGATGTTTTGTTTCTACACCCCCGAGTCTGACTATGCTTTCAATGCAGTCATCTAGCGATTGCGTACTTCCTGCTCTGCTTTCTTTCATAGTACTAGTAATGTAACACCATACACAACCGATATGGGAGAAAGTCGGAGTTTTATTTCGGAGTTCCTTCCGGAGTTTCGTATTGAAATATTCAACACTATCTGTAGATCGCTTCTGCTTTGCGACGGGCTTACGTTACAATCAATAGATTTAGATTATAAAGACGAATTACAGTCACTAAGATGTCGCAGGAAATAATTGGATTACAAACCGGTTTATTGATTAATTGTTTCGGCAGGGGGGGTGTTGCATATCCAATTGTCTGTCCATATTTTTACGAATAAACCACGTTTGTGATATTGGATCAGCCATGAAATTTTTTCCTTCTCAATTTTTATTGCCGTCTTTTGTAACTGTACGAAAACTCCGATGGAAAAAAAAAAAAAAAGTCATGCAAACAACATTGCTATTAATTAAAAAGTTTTTGTGTCTCACAAATATAAATGGCACGTGACTTTACAGTAAAGATAAATACCCGTTTGTATTCGATTGCAGAGGAAACACTACCGACGCAATAATGCCAACCGCTAAAGGTATGTTATATCTCATTGTGATGTTGTCTTTTGGCGACGAAAATCTAAGGCTTTGCGTTATGGTACAGTCGTCGTCAAGTGGAAAAAGGAAAAGTATGAATTGGATATAGATACGGACGAAGCTGCTCTCGTCCTGAAATATCAGCTGTTTAGTCTTGCTGGTGTTGAACCTGCACGACAGACGCTAATGTGTAAAGGCGCGACTCTCAAAGTATGTGTCGATATTGTTCATTCTTCCATGCGAGGCATAACTGATTGATATCCTACATTCTGTCCTCAATCTAGGATGATACAATCCTTAACACGTTGAAGATTAAAGATGTAAGACAAATGTAATCGTTTGCTGTCGTGCATTTTTCTTTAATACTCATTCCCCAAAACTTCCTCAATGTGCAGGGCTCAGTGTTGCTGGTATGAATATAGCACTTTTCTTTTGTTGGCAGGAGTAATATCTGAACTTTGTATATTACGTTTAGATGACGGGAAGTGTTGGAGAATTACCTCAACCGCCCGAGGAAGAAACACGATTCGTTGAGACTATGACTGATCAGGAGCTTGCCGAAACGGTGAGTCGAGTTTTTATCGCATCTTTGTGTATTATCGGAGATTGTCTAACGAAACTTGCTTGCTCCTCGAAGCTAAAATTACCGACAGGATTAAAGAATCTGGGAAATACTTGCTATTTGAACGCTACTCTGCAGTGTCTTCGGATCATGCCAGAGCTTCAGGAATCTCTCAACAAGTACGATTTATCATTACATTCGATCTATCATCGATTGCGATTTCGTTTGTTAACACACCCTTTTTTTTTTCAGTTACAACGAGCCGCAAATCAACTTGACTTCGTCCTTACGCAATCTATATCGTCAGTTGAATCAAACGACAGATGGATACGCACCAGAAGAATTCGTGCGGGTATAACATTAGCGCTATAACCTTTTACTTGTTTTGTTTGCCATGACGCAATTCCTGGTATTTATGCATGTTTTATCGTAAAAAGACCCTTAGAGTCGCGTTTCCCCAATTTGCTGAGCAACGTAACCACATGTACATGCAACAAGACGCTGACGAGTGTTGGACTGTAATTGTATCCAACTTGCAAAATCCCAGTATTTCTCCACCCAACAACCAGCAGGATATGAATATCGACGATGCAAGCGCTTCAACATCATCGGGCTCGTCTTCAGTGCCGGCAAAGCGATATGTCGAACAATACATGATGGGACGATACACTGTTACGTAAGGCAACTTTTATGGTTGACTGTGAATTTGTTTTGAAAAAAGAATAATGATATGGACGCGTTATTCGTCTCGTGTCAGTCCAAAGAAGGATGAATCATCAGGAGCGGCGTCAGCAGTTACCAGTGAATCCTTTAGCAGATTGAGCTGTCATATATCAAATAGTAAGTGTGTTTATGAAGCGACTATTGACAGCATGGATAAGCCGTTGCTGTTGATATGACCTATGCAAACCAAAGTTTGACTCGTGGGCTATCTTTTTATAATGGAAATACCGTGTCTAATCTAACGTCCGTGTTTATGTAGCAACAAATTACATGTTCACCGGCATATTACAGGTATTGAAGGCTATTGCATATACAGTGTCATTTACATAGTCTAATAATCAAATACAATTGTTCTGCCTTTCGATTATCCAATAAAGGATCTGGACGAAAGTGGAAGACGCATCAGTCGATTGCCACACTATCTTACAATTCACTTTGTAAGACATCGTTGGAAAGAAACGACGAAAGTGAATGCCAAGATTCTGCGTAAAGTTAAATTTACGCTCGATTTAGATGTAACTGATTTCTGTACTGATGAATTGAAAGCAAAGCTTACACCTGTTAAGAATAAACTAATTGAATACGAGAAACACAAAGCAGACGTCAAGGTTGGTTGAATGTTTGGTTATGTGGGATTACGTAATGCGTCCTTTTACTCACCGTGCGCCGTTTGTTCGTATAGAAACAACTTGCGGTTGGAAAAAATGTGGATGAGAAAGAAAAGGCCGAACTACAGGAAAAGCTTGCAGCTGAGGCTGAAGAAGTGAAGAAATTGATTGATCCGGAATTGGCTCAAGATGTTGGAGCAAACGTCACCGGGTTGTACGAGCTGGGTGCTGTTCTGACACATAGAGGCCGACTGGCGGATTCAGGTACGGTAAAATGGAATCATATTCTCTTTATTAAATAACTCATGTTAATGCTTTGCATAATCACGTAAATTCTATTTTCAGGACATTACATGGCTTGGGTGCGTCAAGAAGATTCGGGTGAGTGTTGTATACTTTGATAAGCACATGTTGAAACAGCTTGTACTCACTATTTTTTTTTTTTTTGCCAACAGACAATTGGATAAAATATGATGATGATAAAGTACAGGCTGTAACTGAAGAAGAAATTCTCAAACTTGATGGTGGAGGTAGGTTGGCTGTTTACAAATGTGAATGAACATTATACGAATTTACGAGAATTTGAAAATTAACTTGCTCTGTTTGACAGGGGATTGGCACATTGCATATATTCTCTTGTATCGGTCTAGGAAGATTGCGTGAGAGTGACTCTATGTGGCTGTGTTGGGAAACTCTGGCATATGACATTTCTCTCTATAGGACAGTAGTAAAATGAAAGTTTCTTAATCTTCAATTAAAGGCTTGCGGGGATGTTAATCTTGTAATTCATGCTGAATAGAATCTTCTTTCGCATTTACTATTTGTTGAGTGCGTTGATTATTATACGATTGATTGCCTGTTACAACGCATAGAAGAAAGAGTTTGTTCTTTTCCCGGGTCGTGGGTAACTCGTAAACCAGAAGACGTTGCTTGGTTTTTTTACTCAAAGAAAAGCTCTGATCATGCTTACAATTTTTTGAAATTCCAGAGTTTAAAAGTTTTGTTTCTGTTCCGTATCATCCTGCCAGTTTATTCCTTAGAAAAGCGCGTCCCTGATCACCAGCTAATACGTAATTGGTTTGTTTCCTTAGAATGTGCTTTATTAGACACGCCTACAATGAAGACTAGCGTCATCGTGCCAAAGTTTCAATGGATTGATGAGACAAGTGTAAGCATAGCGTGGCTAAATCTGCTTATGATGGAACTTTATTAACGAATCTTTCTAGTCACTGTGCTAATATCAAGCTTATCCGCTTCCTGGTGAACTAGCACTAGCCAGTCAGCAAAATCTTAAGAGTTATGAACAGTAGTTACTGATATGAGTTGTCGGTTTATTAATCTCGCGTGAACCAGAATAGCACTGATTCATGATAAGTATTTCATTCCGTAAACCACGACGCTATGCAAATATTATGTCCATCCAGGGTATCACTGCCAAAACATATTCTTTAAAAGCTTACCTATGTACAGATAAACCTAATATTGTCCCAGCATTGAGCGTAACATAAATAGTAATAATGTACCTTCCGACATTAATATGTCAGTGAAATGTTTGAGCGAAATTTTACTTATTTTATTTTTCAGATAACAGCTAATCAGAGGCAACATTTCGATTTATACTTACCATTACATCTATTTATAATGTCAGGAAAATGTAATGTTCTTAGAATAAACCGAGAATAAATCATCATATCTTTTGCTACTTTTCAAATATACTCGTTTGATTGATTGCTGATATTGTGGATGATAATAAGGGAGTTCTCGACCGGTAAAGCAAAGTAATACTGTATTTAGGCAGATAATAAACATGTAATTTATCTATAAGGTTATCCAACTAACAAAAAGTTGGTTTTTTTTATTATATTTGTAATAAAAAAAGCCTTAAAATTCAAAAACAAATAATTAATTAAAATAAAATTAGCCTTCGACGCGAGTTAATACATCGTATTAGTTAGTGAATAAAAAATTTTTTTGAACATCAGAATAAATTAACCCGGCAAATGGTTAGTATGAGGTTTATGTGAAAAATAAATTCCAATTTTAGGGCATGTCTAAAGCGGAGCAAATTCTCATAAGTCAAATTTAATTCCAGACAATAAAACTGCAAATGCTGAATTACGTTCTGTTCCGTTTTAGCACCCCCAATTTTGGTCAATGGCCTACCTATTTATAACATAATTTCCAAATTTATCAGGGCGTCGAGCTATTGAGAAGATGTTTGCTTGATCATTTGTTTGTAATTTACACGAGACAGATGAAAAATTACTTAGCGCGTCTTACCTTCTTTGCTTCTGTGCAGCAATATAGCTATTTTACGTAACCTTTGTTTGAATTGTGGAATTGTTAACAGACGCCTTACCTGATTTTCACAAATTATATTAAGTGGTTGACTGTAATTATTTTTGTACGCGTTTACTCGCCTTTCGTCTCTTTCTGTCAATATGCAAAATTTGCCATTACGTTTTGCAACTGTAATTGCCTTGCTTTTTTTATGAAAATGTATTGGAAACGACCTAATCGACTCGTCTGTAACACTAACTCCAAGCACTAACGATAAAAACCACGCTTAAATTAGTCATTCTAGCAAGTTGTGCGCGAGGATTTAAAGAAAAATGTAAAATTTTATATACAGTTAACTCTCTTTATAACGACCTTTTTATAACGACTGGCGCTTTATAACGACCGCTGTGCTCTGCCCGTTTTCAAAAACGTCATATAATATATTATATGTACTACGCCGCATATAATGACCACTGCATATAATGACCGATTTGCCCAGCCCGAGGCGGTCGTTATAAAGAGAGTTGACTGTAGATAGCAATAAGATTTGGTAACATAAACTTTTATAAGTTGCATCACTGGTTATTAGTTATTCCTTTTTTTTAAAAAAACAAAGCAACAACAACGTAGCTTTACATATACCATGTTCTTCCGAAATAGACAATTTTTTGTTACAATGTTGCTTATTTCGGGCAATTTAAGAAATTTAATCACGCAACCACCAAATTATGTGATTTTTGTCGATAGAATTTCATTCGTAATTTACAAGTTTTAAACCAAATCTTTCTTCTATACAAATGACTAGAAAATAAAAGCAGCAACCGATTGAATATACAACTTTCTGATAAATTTGGTATGTTCACATAATACGCTCAATTCCCTTATTATTCTAGTCCCTTCTTCTCCCTAGTTAACTTTAATCTGAGAAAAGGGAATTTTTTTTTTCAGGAAGAATTAAGCGAATGCTTTCTTCGTTTTACTGTTCTAGTTTAGTTGCGACAAGATTTATTCCGAATGTTTTTATTAGTTCCTCCATTATAGATATAGATCGATCAAAAATTCGCTACATATGGTTAAAGGATGGGGTCGTTTCTATAATTATACTAATACCAAAACAGAGAAAAGTTGGTAAAACTATTAAACGTAAGACCAAATTATAAACAGACACGAATTCTTACTCGGATTAACATAAAAAGGAGATTATTGTCTACGCAACATACCATGGAGATAAGAAAATATTAATTAAATACACTTATAGAGCTAAATTATTTATTTAACAAAATTTAACTTTCCGAAATTGCTGTTTATTTTTTAGAAGAGCGCGGTATGCAAGACGTTCTTGCACAATGTAAATGATAATGTATAAAAAAACTCAATTTTTATTTGATAATTTAATAAAGTAAATCTTGTAACGTATAAATTGATAAATTTATTACCCAGAATATCTTTCTCAATATAGAATTTTGTCTTCATATAAACGTACAATAAAAACTTGTCAGCTTAATTAGAATCAATAATAGCGTGTTAAATCTAAATTTCAAAATCTTTACATTATTATTATTGCATTCTGAGTAATTTAAATTTATTTTATTTTTATCGATTACAGTATACTTTGGTAGGATAATATTCTGTCGTTGTTTTTTTTTACAACAAAAGTTGCATGTTAATATAACTCGTTCGAAAAGTGGCGTGATAATGATTGAAACGAATAAGGATAGAAATTGAGTATCATGTCGGATTAAAAAATCAGGCCATATTAATATTATGCCACTTAGATCAGATTGTACGAACACGCCACTTTTCAAGTCATATTGATGCGCGCGCAACATTAATGTACAACGTGTATTATGTAACATGACAACATATATAACACGGTAATTCATTAACAAAAGTATGGTCAGTATATTTTATGGAAAATTGGGCCCTGCAATCTTTGGGATATAGGGAGAGAGAAATTTATAAAGTCCGATAGGGTGGGATACAAATGAGAGGCGGATGTATTGTTATCCACCGCACAGGAATTGACTTGTGCATTGTCTTCTCTGTGATAAAAACATGGTTTTGTGTTGTTCTTGGTCAATGAATTTGCGCGAGTCAGATTCAACATTCAAAACGGGTTTTACTCTTTCTCGCACCGAAAGTCTTTCTATACTTGCATGTTTATGAAGAAATCAGATATGTGTTTGATTACTGTTAGTTGAACCCACCGTTTTAGAAATAGAGAAATTGATAGAGATTTAGTATGCTATATTTTGGGTGGAACACCAATGATAAAGACGATGTTGACACTTGATAGACATATTCGATAACATGTGAAATGCAGTCTATCATAACGATGTCTTTATCATGATCTAGTAAGTTTATAATTTACGGTTTACTTGCATGTTACTCAAACATTCGTCCGTCTTCCAATTTTAAATACGATGTTTATATTTGCCGTAACGCAATCTCATTGATAGCGTGGGACTTTTAATCATACCGCAATAACATGTATGGTACACAGTAATTGAGTACCGATTTAAAAATTAATTTACATTTAATATACTCATTAAATGGAATGCTATATTAGTATACATAACCATTTGTAATTTTGTATAGACATATTAATTTTTTCTTTTTATAATTTTTATGCCGATTAAGGAATCCAATTTCATGCGATTTGATTAACAATGTTCTCATTTCTTTTCCCAAAGTAACCAACATGTTAGTAATTGGTATTCTGCGAGGATAAAATGCATAAGATTTTTTCTCCAATAAAGAGCCAGTTTTTACCTAGCTAGAATGCAGAATGCACTTTTTTGATTGCTTATGATTAAAAATATTTATCGTTTATCGCTATTATTTATAACCGCATGCATAAATTTTGCGATCAGTTTGACTTTCTGCATTATGTTAGTAACAAGCTTGCAAGTTTGTAAACCAAACATTTAGAGAGGGATCACTATAACAGTTGAATCACTTCTGACAGTAATGAACATCTTCTTTAATCGGGCTATGCTGATTTATTTACAAATTTAATTTTAAGGTGTCCAGATACCATGAAATCGAATTCAACTCTTGTAAAAACTACGATATAAATAAAATTATCATGACAAATTAGAATCCTCCATTTTTATCCTGATCGTAGGAAACTGTCATAACACGATTTTGAATCAATTGCCTGAGATTGTAAATCTGGTTTAGATTATTATCGCAGACAATATTATGTGCATGTGTGAAAAGAAACAACATTACGTAATTTCATTAGATAATAATAACACTTGACGTTTGAAAATTTTCAACTGACGCTAAATTATGTTGGCTGCATGTAAAATTCTATATAAAACGACACCAGCCGTTTCACTTGCTCATTGCCTGTCTTTTCATTCGTTTAACAACAGACGTATATTATACGAAAATTCCGTTCAGAACCAAGCCATTTTCAAGAGCAAAAACACTTGGACCATTTGCAGTGTTATAAACCTCACGTTAGAGAATGGTTCACACCCAGTGACCAAAAATAAAGTTTAAATCCATTAAACGATTTTATCTTCCCATCAGTCTAAATTCTAAACACCTTATTCTACGTTTTCTGCAATCCTCGATATTAATCAGCATACATGAAACGTACGTAATATGTGGGGATGAATGGACGGACTGATCCAGTGATGCTTTGACGATTGACAACACCCCCTGAAAAATACACCCTGGCATTACGTTCACTTGTCTAGTTTCGCTGCCATTTTGGCCTATTTTCCCTGACTGACAAATCAACCGAGTATGATTAAAATAAATCATACGCTAAACTTGGAATAGTAATGACTCTATTAAATGTCATGTTACCAAGCAAGTTTATATATCTTAATATAACCATGCGGTCACATACTGACCGAATTATCAAGAGATCGACTTATAAAGTCTGGTGTGTAATTAGTAAACGGATACACAAATAATCTTCATAGACGCATAGTTTATTGAACACAAAAATCTCGCTATTCCTAAAAGTAAATCACTTGCTCAAATCGATGTACCTACTACTGCTACGTATGCAGCGAATAGGTTGCTTTGCTGTGAAGTCGTAAAGCACAGTAAAATAGGATATTAAAGACACAGTCGTAAATCGAAAAATAACAGGATGATTTACATTAATGTTTTTCTGAATGCAAACAATATTCGGAATACAATGAACGATTGTGATAATGGAAAAAAAAAAAAAAGAGTGGGAATGTATAAATAAAAAAAAGCAGTATTACGTGCAACGAGATCTGGGATGAAACATGATTAAGGGGTAATTGTTTGAGTTGATTCCTATTGGATAGCGAATATCAACCAACGAACAATTCGAACAGGGAAAAACTATCAAGTATGATTAATTTATCGGGTGCTAACTGTTGAGATATAATACGCTCGATATTTACGGACGTATCATTAATTAATCGAATGCTGTCACTTCATGATCAAAGTTAGCTGGTTGGCACCGGAGTTTCAGCGAATCTCTCATTTGGACTGGAATTCCTTATATTAAAATTTTACCTTGTTCTGAAACAAGTAATAATAAACTCTATTGGCATCGTGTCACCACCCCGCTTTATAATTTATACGTCTCAAACCTGTCCTTATCCTTTTTTCCACAATTGAAAAAGTTGCTCTCCCCCTCCCCCCTCCCCCTCCCCCCCCAATATAACCAGTACTTTGAGAGTACTTACTGCTCTATAACATTTTAACAAGAGTCAAATTATCATTTTTTGTCATTGCTGGAAAATGACTACGACAGAAACATTCTTTCAAAGAGAATTTGCTCCCAAGCGTCTAGCTTTTTGGATTTTCTGGTTTGGCTCGCACATTGGCCTCTTCATCTATGGTTTCTTCAAACAAAAGGACGACGCTTCACTCGCCCTTCTCAACTCTATAGGATTTTCCGTATGGACTTCGCGTGGTGCTGGTCTGTGTCTCGCTTACGACTGTTCCCTCATCCTTCTGCCAGTATGCAGGAACATTATCAAATACCTTCGGCTCACCTTCCTTAATAAACTCATACCCTTTGACGAAAACCTCTGGTTCCATCGTCAGGTCGCATATTCGATGCTATTCTTTACGCTGATACATACGTTTGCTCATTACATCAACTTTTACAAAGTGGAAGTACTCGGACTGTTCCCGACCTGGACTGTTCACTACAGAACTTGGGCAGGTCTCACCGGTCACTTTATGCTGCTGATCATGGTGCTCATGTACACCTCGGCCTACCTTCCGATGCGAAATCAGAGCTTTGAGACGTTTTGGTATACCCATCACCTTGCCTTCTTCTTCATGCTTTGTCTTTACTTCCACGCATACGGATGTTTCGTCAAGACTGCAACTGGCATATGCAAGCCGTATTACACGTACAGATACGCATTGGTCGGTGGTGTCATTTACTTTTTCGAGCGCGTGCTGCGTGAAGTTCGTTCTCGTCGAGCCACGCGAATCACAAAGGTCATCTCTCATCCCGAACGAGCCATTGAAATTCAATTCGAAAAGCGTAGTTTCCGCTACAAGCCCGGTCAATATCTCTTCCTCAACGTTCCCGCAATTTCCAAGTGGCAATGGCATCCCTTCACAATTACATCGGCCCCAGATGATCAGTATGTATCGATACATGTGAGACAAGTCGGTGACTTTACAAATGCGCTTGGCGATCTACTCGGTTGCAATAACATACAGGGCAAGAGATCAAAGACAGAGTCTATCGTCATCCAAAACAAGGCTGATTCGTTGCCCACAATTCGCGTTGATGGTGCGTTTGGTGCCCCTGCTGAAGATGTATTTGATAACGAGGTCGTTATTCTAGTTGGTTGTGGTATCGGAGTCACTCCATTTGCTTCCATTCTCAAGAATATATGGTAAGTCTTTTTAAAAAATTATACTCACTCATACCTGATTAATCTCTCGATACCAGTTGATTGTTGCTAATCGGGACTGTCTTTCCCCTCTTGTAGGTACCAACATCGTAATAATCGCCCATCCAAGCTTCGCCGTGTCGAATTCTATTGGATCTGCCGTGATACAGAAGCGTTTGAATGGTTCCAGTCTCTGCTTAAAGCATTGGAGGCATCCCAGATGGAACCTGGATTCTTGACTTTTAATATTTATCTCACTCAAAAACTTAGACAGTCTACAATCCAGAATATTATCATTAATGACGTGTCTGGGCCTTACGATCCTTTGACGGATCTTACTAGTAGAACTCATTACGGACGTCCTAACTTTACACAAGTGTTTGACGATCTGACAAAATCGATTCGATCTGGGAGATATTTGCCCAAAAAGGACAAGGGTCCAACTAACGTTGGTGTATATTATTGTGGACCTGCACCTCTGGCCAGAACTTTGAAAATGGCAAGCAAAAAAGCTGCGAGTTCTGACATCAAGTTCAGTTTCCATAAAGAGCATTTCTAAATTATTTTTTCTTTTGAGAAGGATTTGTAACTGTTAATTTGTTATTAGAGCACAAAGTTGTTTATAAATATTGTTTTCACGGGATTAGCGATCCTCACTGTATACGCTTTGAACATAAATGAAATAAAACAAAATAAAAGATATAGTACTTTGTTACATAATACATACTATTTAGTACATATTTTCATTGGTTTATTTATATTGTGTTGGGAATACTAATACGTAACGAACTCGGTGTCAAAGAAAAAAAGGGTTCGGCTCTGAGATCAGGTTACTGTATACAAATTATAGAAATTTCTATCCAATTAATTATATTACAAATTTAGAGACTAGTCGAAATATCAAATCAGCAGACAAAAAGCTTGAAACCTGACCAAATAGCTGTTCGTAATAAAAGCCGGAACTGCCTTAATGTCTTCCGGCTACCAATTAGAGGATGATTTGAGGTAGTACACGATAGTTTTGCTGCGCTGTATTAATGTTTCGCTAGGCGTCATTGATGGCCTCCGTTAAGCTTATCTTACATGCAATTTTATTTCTGCTGTGTTGTCTGCCATTTCTAACTAAATGCGAATGTGTTCACCACCAGGGCTTTGTATTGTATATATAACATGCGTCCATACAAAAATTATCTAGATTTGTAAAATCTCGCAATTTCTGCTGACATTACTCTATGGACACAAGTCTGATGTAGATTTGTCTATATCGTCCATATAACAGTCCATCTCTGTGCCCATACACAGTTTATGTTCATACTAAAAATGTTGTATCTATTCCACGCGCAAAGTCCCAGACTACTATTTTTTGATCTTGCGAGCAACTGACAATCTTTGTAGCGTTGAACTGCAACTTGAAGACCCTATTGCCATAAGAAACCGTCCAGAGAAAAAAAAAAGTCAATAAACGAAATGATAATCAAGTTAAATACAAAAGTCTTTTTTTTTTTCTTCACAAAATAGATTCTTCACCTGCTATTATGCACATGGGCCAAGTTAGCGACCAGTTCACCCGACTGAAGGTCCCAAACCTTAACCGTCTCATCATAACTACCGCTAACTATCCTATTTCCCTCAAACTGTAAAGTCCGGACAAGATCTTCATGTCCAATTAATGTTCGGATACAAAGGCCCGTCTGAACATCAAACACTTTTATTGTTCTATCGCTTGATCCGGAAACTATGATTCTGCCATCAAATTGTATGCATGCTATTCCTCGAGAATGTCCATCAAACGTCCGAATACATTCTCCAGTTGAAAGAGACCACAACTTGATAGTGCGGTCACCCGATGCAGAAACAACATAGTCATCCTGAAACTGTATAGCATTGACTGCAGCTCTGTGTCCCTCTAATACTCGAGGTCTCTTCAAACTGTCACGACGCCATATCCGGACAGTACGGTCCTTTGAACAGCTAACAATGTGAGTATCGTTGAAGCGAAGGTTGAGTACGCTTTCCGTGTGACCTTCCAACGTGCGAAGAATTTCACCCGTAGCAAGATCCCATATAATAATTGTAGCGTCACTGCTTCCGCTGACAATAATCTTGTCATCGTACTGTAAGCACAGAACAGAAGCTTTGTGCCCTCGATAAGTTCGTACACAGTAACCGGTCTTTATGTCCCAAACTTTGATCGTATCGTCACGGCTTCCACTGATTATTTTGTGTTCATCGAATTGAATACAATAAATACTCTCGGAATGGCCAGGTAATTCTCGAGTTTCGTATTTTCCTTGTCGCCATTTCGAGTCTAGACGTGAGCGCTGGTGGTATAGGTATTTCCAATTAATGCTTGGCATGCCCGCTTGATTCCGGTGCATGAGCAAATTGTAAGGAGTGTATGCGGATGGCGGAAACGGAAAGTGTGCAGGGATGGGTGTGGGAGGTAATGGAACTTGTTGGCGACGTCGGGCCCGCGTACTAGTCGGTAAGCAATGTCGCAGCGGTGTTCCTCTGCTTGATGAGGCGTTGCCGTTCGAGAATTGATTTGCCAAAGTGGTATTTTGCGTGTCCGACATCTGATTGCTCGAATCCAACAGTTCCTCGTTACTACTATAGGCTTGGGAAATGATTGACGTGTTGTGTATCGTAGACGGCCCAGCAGTCGAATATCGCCTAGGCGAACCCGATTGTGGCGCAAAGTCAGCTGGCGAACCGTATTGTGTATTATTTACGTCTTGAGAATTGTTACCATGAAACCTAGAACATTGTGAGGTTCTGTGACTATTCCGGCCTGCGATACTACGTCTTGGAGCTCTTGCCACGGTGCTTGACTCATCGCTAGAGCCGACAGACAGTTCAGAATCAGCCGTCTCATCTTGCACGCTATCCGTTTTGTAACCATCACCCGTATCCATTAATCCATTATTCGTTACATCATTACTTGGTAAAATCATTGATGCATACGGGTCTGTATAGCTCGAGAGATACCAGTCGACCAACTTTTTGTTCACCGACCATCCCTTCTCCAAGAACAAACGTCTCCAAATTATCCCATCAGAAGTAATTTCTCTCCATTTTTTCGATACGCGAGCTGCACAACATAGCGTTTGTGCATCGAGGAACGAGAGAACGTGAATTGATAGTTCATAGGGTAAAAGCTATGCGATTTAACAAAATAGAAATAGTTTATATCAGTTATCCCGGATGTGAGATAAATTTGAAGCAATATTAACTATGTACCGCCAGAAAATCCCTATGAAGCAGTGGGGCAATTCGGTGATGAATTTCGGCGAGCTTCGATGTCGGCAACGTTAGCAATAAGCTGACAGCGAATTCTAGAATCCAAGCACAATTTGTATAATAATTATTGAATGGTAAAGAGTCAGATAGGTCAAGTGCAATTCAAAGGCAGACGAGTCGACCCCTCCCCCCACGTCTCTCTTTAACAATCGTTAGTCTGTGTATATAAGTTTGATTCGACATCCAGGTGAAGACCACTAACTAAGTATGATCTACCCTTGAGTAGTCATCGTAATACTATATAAACACACATACCAACTCTTTGATCCTCAGTTAATGCAGTCACCCAATGCGGTATGGGTATTTCGTTCTTTGGCTCTTCGCATACATCATTGTAACCCTCATCGGTGAGAGCATCCATAATTTGTTGTTATCACTCGTTTCCTTTCGTTTCTGATAAAAGGCACAACACCAAAAGTATAAACACTATAAGTATGCTAGTAATTTTGAACTCCAAATGGTTTTTGCGGACGTTCGGATATACTCACCGTTCAATATCGGGAGAGATCTTTATGAAGAAAATATTTAATAGTCCTAAAACGCACACGATATGAACAACAGATAATTATCCAATAGTTTACAGTTGCACAAAAAAAATTACTCGAACATCCTAATATGGAGAGTTAAACCAGACAAAGTGAACGTCTGGTTTTGCTCTATTTAATATTGGCATGGCTTGGCTCAGACATAAATTCATAGATTCTTAAATTTTGCTCGTGGTAAATATAACTAAAATTTTATGTGAACTGGCACAGATGTTGCAACATCTGTGTAATGACACTAATCCATTATGAACTCAAGAATAACAGCATTATTATTATTAGAAAACAATTTAAAGAAAGTGAAAAAATTGCCCTTTATGTATTTATATATATGGTACCCAAATATTCGCTAGAAACATTCATATCAAATGTAGCCTCGTTATAATTGCTGCTTGTCGAAAAAAAGACTGTCTGATGAGCATCTCACACAAAGAGTCAATTGTAAGCACGATAATATTATCGAATGCGATATTAAAACACCAGAGTGATAGCATGGGAGGTAGTACTCGGTCCCCGAATGGTTGTCTTTGTTTTCATCATCTTCTCTGCCTAATACTAAACCTTGCCTCCTTCTCATCACTCTAATTACTTCGCTGGTTTTTTTCCGTAGGTTATTTTCCGTGGACAATAGTTTTTCAGTAGACGAGGTAGCTAGAGCATTCTTTTACCGAGTAATTCGTGGAGGTTTTGCTATTCGACTCTAACTCGAGCCATTTGCAAAAGAGTTTTTTGATTTTTTTGGTGAACAATCACGTTGTAGTTGTATTTCTTTTTCTTGGAATTTACTGCTTCATCAATTCCCTGATTATAACACAGTTAATTTTGTGAACTTTATGATAAAGGAAAAGTCCAAAAAATTTAACTCAAGAATGAATTCACTTGTAAGAAAACATTTTAAAATAATCAAGTCTGTTTAGTAAGATATATTTTGTAGTCCGCGTAAAGTGCAATTGTTTTAATAGCAGTACGCGAACAAATAATTACATTTTGAAGACAAAATTATAGGCAAAAACGGAATTGAACAATTTTTACATTAAATAAAAGGTATTAATAACACAATTAATTTGCTTTCAATTGTAATTATTTTTTAATAAATAATATATATCCAAGAATGACACTATGTTAATATATAGCGATTTTTTTTTTTGATAACAAGGGATAAAAACAAACATTATACTATTTTTCCCGAAATAATGAATACACGCATTTTATGTAGACATATTGAAAATTTGTCAAAGAGACGAATGGCGGATTCGAGAAAACATACTATCCGCCTCGCCAAAAACATGTCAAATTATAAACTGGCCGCCCAACAGAGAATCCCTACAGACATTCATTGTGCTACAATAACTACATGGTATGTGTTTTAAAAAACTGTTTTTTTGGACGCACACATTTTAACCGTAATACAAATTTGGCAGGCTTACCACCAAATTATTGATATACCACTTATGAGACTGCCACTTAATTATGTACTATGAAGTCATAATAGCGCGCATAATAATAACGATTCGAGGTCAACCTTGTTGTCTTACTCAAATTAAATGTTCTAGGATTTGACCCGTTTCAGTTTTGGAATTGTCACATTAGAATAATCTCTTGCACCAATAAGGTGCACAATTTATGTGACAAACTTGAAACGGATTCCCGTTCTCAGAACAGGTAACAAAAAACTTGTAAAACGGGAAAGTTAGTTTGTTCTCGAACTAACTCGATGACTGATTCGGTCCTGCTACTTTTATTTAGAGAAGCAAATTATTATTGTGAGTTTTGGCAGAATGTGTACTAAATTGCTTCCTAGCATCTAGCGTTCTTGTCAATATTAATATCTTTGTTGTTTCTCTTCCGAGTTACATACTAACTGTAACGGATGGCAAATTTAGTAACGGATCATATGAAAATGATCGGCAACTATCACATAACTAATAAACTTTGGGGGGTTATCTAACGGTAATCGCGAACCTGTTATCATGTAATAAACTGTTTGTGGAAGGGGTGCTTATTAACGAATTATAGTCGACACTTTTTTCTGACACTTTATGGTCGTACAGCATATTCTGCATATGGAGTGGCCATTCATCAAATCATCGTCGACACACAGATGGACTAATTTGACTAGTGTGTAAAAGTGTCGCGAGAGTAATAGTGATGTAATCTCTTGGCACATTTAATTGAAATTTTAACACTTGACGCCTTGTAAAAGAATACAAATACATTAATATTATATAATTTAACTTGATTGGACTTTCTCTAATTATAATAATAATATTAATGCGGTTTAATATTATTGCTTAGCGAACCTGTTCGTGTGCAGGGTTGTTGCTAGCATATAATTAGAGGCATTGCCTGCGGGGTGATTGAACTGTCTTCACATTCATTATGAAACCGTACTCTCTGCAAACCAGGAGTACCTTGGAATATAATAAAACGTGTGGAATCGTTAAAATCCGTACATTTCTATCTTATGCTCTGCTTACATTTGTATTCGTTGGAATGCTCTGCGTAGCATATAACGAGTATTCTCTATTAGATTTCGATTCGCAGCAAAAATGTTCATCAAAAACTGTTACGTTCTCCGTTAACAATACTGCCACTAACACTACCACTACCACTACCACTACCACTACCACTACTACTACTACTGCTACCACTACTGTCACTACTATCATTGCATCACCTGCATCGTCTAACACCGCTACACCAGCTGCACTGTCTAACACGTTGGACATTCCTGAGATTTACAACCTCCCGATACCACGTAAAACACATATGCCTTGTCAATCATACCACGAGTCAAAGGGCATATCATTCGATCAGCTATGGGAATTCCCACCCGTCACGGTATTTATCGGAATATTTATTACCGGAGAAAATTCCGAGATACGTCAAATCCTCCGCAGTCTATATCGATCGCAACAAAAAACACTCATAGGCGATCGAGTAGAATATCGATTTATTATGGGGAAACCAGCCTCACCCGACCTCCAAATTCGTTTGGACATCGAACAAGAAGCTTATGGCGACTTGGTAATATTAAATATTACAGAAAACCTGAATAAGGGGAAAGGGCTTGCATATTGGAAATGGGTCGCAAAGACTTATGCAGGCATTCCTGAAAACAAGTCACTCTTAGTCGCGAAAGCAGACTCGGACATTTTCATTCATTTACAGAATCTCGCGTTGAATTTGAGACCGCTAACGCCCAAGTACCTGTATTATGGACATGAGCGAAAAAAACCAGGTGGTGGTTGGAGGACCGGAATATTGTTTATTCTATCGATGGATTACGTGGAATGGATTGGTAAAACTGATATCCCCCCAAAATACATCAGAGGCCCAGAAGATGTTCGGGTATGGGACTGGCTTAATTGGGGGAACTTGCCAAAGGTGGGATTATAATGACGAGTTAAAAACTTTTGTGTCACCTTCTAATCATTGTATTAATCCATTTGTATCTTTTTCTCTTTCTCTTCGTCTCATTCACTCTCTCACACAGACATC
>CAJVPJ010000600.1:0-21081 GCA_910592205.1 Paraglomus occultum | reverse complement strand
AGCAAAGCAAAGCAAAGCAAAGCAAAGCAAAGCAAAGCAAAGCAAAGCAAAGCAAAGCAAAGCAAAGCAAAGCAAAGAAAAGCAAAGCATAGCAAATCTCGGTTTAGTGCTATCGTCCAATTCTACTATAAACGTTTCTATTAGTATACCATAATGCCATTCTGGTATAACAAAGGCCTAAATATAAAACCGTTGTATGCTTAATATTAAAGCCGCAGCTAATAAATATTGGCGATTTTTCAGCCGTACTAACCATTTTGGGTTCACGTGGTAAAATTCTGGTCCGCCCAAATAACAAAAAGCATACCTAATACCGTTTCACTGCAAAGTTCTAAATCATATCACATGATTTAACTTTACAAAAAAAGAATCGCTTTCGGCTTTTACCGGGATGTGGCGACTAAAAAAACCATTTAACTTTCAAACACATTAACAATATTGTCGCATTTATTTATAATGAGTGGTGGTATGACTGCGTTATCTCACCGCAGTTACCCCCGCAGTAATAAAGCCCTTCATGTGAACGTGACTGGGCTTGAAGTTTCACAAGCTATACGAACAAAATCAAATAACATAAATGATACCAGCACAATACTATTTATACATCATCCATCCTGAATATTGATATTGTCATTTACTTATTTCACTCTTCCTATGATCTGCTGCTTCTAAACCCCTCTCCTCTCTATATCAGAGGCACTTAGGCCCTCATCAACGCTCGCTTGCTCTTACGAAGAGTACATAGACTGACTACAAAGTGTCAATCACAGCAGACACAGCCCAGTCACAGAGGAAGACAATCGGTCACCGTGGTTGACCAACCAACACTTTACAACAAACCCTCCGCATAATATTTACATATAGTCATTATTAATAAATATACCTATATTTGCTATTGCATAATTTTCTTTATCTCTTTTTTTTTCTTTTCCAGATTCTTTTTTTCCGCCCGCTCTTTATATCCTCCCCCTTTCCCTTCCCTCTACGCTTCGATTTCTCCTCTCTTTATTGCTTTTCCATTATAAACTATTAAGTCCCCATAATGGCAGAACGATATGAACGCCAGGAAAAACTAGGTGAAGGCACATATGCTACTGTCTACAAAGGAAAGAATGTGTTTTCAGGTGAAATAGTTGCACTTAAGGAAATAAATCTTGATTCGGAAGAAGGAGCTCCATCGACAGCAATACGCGAGATATCCCTAATGAAAGAACTCAAGCACGAAAACATTGTCAGATTAATGGATGTCATTCACACCGACTATAAGTTAATGCTTGTTTTTGAATACATGGATCAGGATTTAAAAAAATACATGGACACACATGGAAGAAACGGAGCGCTCGATCATTTTGTTATCAAATCATTTATGAAGCAGATGCTTAAAGGCATCGCATTCTGTCATGAAAACAGAGTGCTTCATCGAGATCTTAAGCCACAGAATTTGCTCATCAACAAACACGGTCAGCTGAAATTGGCCGATTTCGGCCTCGCGCGTGCATTCGGTATACCTGTGACTACTTACTCGAACGAAGTTGTCACTCTCTGGTACCGATCCCCGGACGTTCTTCTTGGTTCTAGACAATACAACACTTCAATTGACATATGGTCCGCCGGCTGTATTATGGCCGAAATGTATTCGGGGAGACCTTTGTTTCCGGGTACTACCAACGAAGATCAACTCATAAAAATATTTAGATGCATGGGGGTGCCGAATGACGTTACCTGGCCTAATGTAACTCAATCTCTTGATTTCAAACCGAATAGATACAAAATCCCTAATCCAACTGGGTTACAATCGCAGGTGCCCATGATGGATAAGGATGCATTGGATTTATTGACTCAGATGTTAGTGTATGTTCCGGATAGAAGGATAACGGCCAAGGAAGCACTGGAGCATAGATATTTCGCTGACATGCTTCCATCTCCTATTGACACTACGCGCGTCATGTCTGCCCAAGCGACTCCAATTTCGCACCCTCTTTCAATTGATCATATGGACTCCACTCCCGCAAGCTCGACTACGACTCTTGTTGGATCAGCTCAAAGTAGTGCTAGTATGACGCTTGGAGGAGTAACAGTACCAGTAGCTACAACTCAAACAATACCAAATGTTACCCAGATGAACGTTACGCAATTGAATCCGACTCATATGAATGCAACTAGGATGAACCATGGCCATTTACAGAATCCGGCTCCATCGACAACGTTAAATGCGATGAATACAATGAATCCACTGAATGCGACGCAGATGAACGGAAGACTAGCTACTAATACTATTAGGGTAATGCCACCGCAACAGATAGGGATTCAGGTACCGACGATCGCAGTTGCTAACGTAAATCAATTGCAAA
The DNA here is from genome assembly GCA_910592205.1 of Paraglomus occultum. Lineage (NCBI taxonomy): Eukaryota > Fungi > Glomeromycota > Glomeromycetes > Paraglomerales > Paraglomeraceae > Paraglomus > Paraglomus occultum. The sequence continues at coordinate 18,730 of CAJVPJ010000600.1, read as the reverse complement.
GCATGAACATGCAGATGAACGGCATGCAATTGGCACCAATGAATAACGTACAGTTGGCTACTGCGATTAGAATGTATAATCCGCAGAACCAGCAGCAACAACAACAGCAGCAGCAGCAGCAACAACACCTACAGCAACAACAACAACAACAACAGCAATTACAGCAGCAGCAACAACAGCAATTACAGCAGCAACAACAACAACAGCAACAACAACAGCAACAACAGATGCAAGGAATTACAATGCCCACGGTAGTAACAGATATGAACAATAGGTTATATGGATTCCTAAAGTAATCGCAAGCATTGGGCAAAAATAAACCGTGTCCATCATATCGGTACTGGATTGTTACTGTGGTCACAAGTATTCAACATGTTCTTTAGATTCAAACTCTTATGGAGCATATAACTATACACTGGATTGTTTATTTAGTGGATACAGTAGGTATACATTGGTGGGATAGCTGGATAAGAGATGGGTTAGACTTTCACTTTTGGACTCTGCTTTACACAATGACGCTTAAATCTTATTTATTCTATAGTCTTGTATGATACCCAAGCTATAATTTATCGTGCGGCATGCGGATATTACAGACGTCTGACACGCCGTGGATCTGTTTACTGATCCGGTCGGAATAGTTGTTAGAATTCTCGTCATTCTTATGGCAGAAAGAGGAGGATAACAAGGATCGTAAAAAGAAAGGAAAAGCGTCGAAATAATTATAAGACATAAAAAATTCTTTTTTTTTTGTGAGAAATAGCCGAGCTTGGCGTATCATTTTATTAAAGATTAATCGGCTGAAGTAAATCGGTCATTGTCATATTCATATTGAGTATCATGCTTCTAAAGACGTTTTCTTCTTTGCGGTTGTATACTGTCTTACTATTTCGCACTCAATAAATAATAAAGCTAATACAGATATACATCATTCGATTCTACATATCGAAGATTCTATGCCACAAGAATAATTAGAACAAATTACTTTGTCTGCCGATTTGACCTGTCGTGTTACTGTGTATTATCCAATAGCCGCAAAAAATCTGCATGTATTACAAGTTCCGATTATTATTGATTACTATGAAAGTCAACAATTTTTGCTTGCTGTCCGATTTCTCATATGATCTAATGATGTGCCGTACGCGTAATTCGTAATTGATCATTGTACAAAAATCGTTTTCACAGAATCGTATCAAACATGACTGTAATCTGATATTAGCACTCATATCTCGCGAGACTGATTCAATGTCGAGCCAAGTTTATTATGAAAAGCGTCTTTTTCGTCATGCAATACAGCGAGAGCACAGTCATTTTCATCCCGAAAACGATATGATAAGACATAGATTACGCGTTTCTGATTCAGATGGTTGATTCGTATCCTGTTTCTAAATAATTATATCCGAAGAGGTTTATCAGCAATAAAATATCATCAGCCAAAACGGGGAAAGCGTGTTTAACGTCAAGTAATGTTTGCGACTTGAAAAAAATTAATATGCTTAACTTTGACCTTGTTACAATACCCATTTTCGCCTTATGGGGGGATCCAACTAGAAATAATCACCAAGCGATAGTCTTGCCACAAATTCTACGCTTATGGTTCGCGGGTAAAAAAATCAAGCCAAAAAAATACGTCGACCTCTTCTGGATGTAATGTAAATTCCTGTTCTATTATAAATCAACTGTTCTTTATCAACGTTATACTGCAAACAATTTTTGTTGTACACTGTATATGTGGGACATCGTAGATAACATAGTTAACAAATTCTATTACGATGTTAACGTGTCTACTGATCCATCTTTATTTTTACTGTCTCACTGAGTTTACACTGTCCCAAGCATCAGTGACATGTGGTCTGATTTTATACAATATAAAATATGGCTTTATTGCCAAGCGACCTGGATTAATCCTTCCTCTTTGTTAGCAGCTACGCTAAAGTTAATTTTAACAGAGGTGTATATGCTTACCCAGCCAACTAATTGCTGTGAAATTCAAAATCACATTATATTGTATCGACATCGATAGCTGGGTTAAGTACGACGCGAGTCAGAACGGCTTTTATCTCCCTATACGAAGTACTTCCTACTCGTATTAAATAAGGAATGTACATTAAAATAACAATAACAATTATTCTGTCGCAAAATCGAAAGGAAAAATTCTATCATTAAATTAAATCGGCGCTTTCTTCGATTTGGTATTTCGACTAGACTTGACTAACTAATAAAACAATTGTCGTTTCAATAATCAGTTATGAGCTTTGTAAGAGCAATTGATGGTACAAATATTTTACAGCTTGGTAGATCCGTTTATTAGTACATAGTATATCCTGTTGAATAATCAACATTAAGAAAAAGGTCGTTTCTTCGTCCTTCTATTTTAGAATAAATTTATTTTCTTCGCCTTTTTGGAGCTTCGATTTCAAAGAAATCAACATATTCCCTGGATGTAAAGAGCAACCCGATTTATCAAATTTTAAACATGTCTACTTACATCAGTATATCTTCACCGACACTGGAAAAACAAAACGCATCGCATGATGTGTTAAGAACGAATCAAATTTTAAGTTTTTTTTTTATCGCAAAAACATTTCTGCAAAATTCGTCACGGTTCTAGAATTAACTTTGATTGTATTTACATGTGACTCGTAGCAGTTTGCTCTACAAAGTTTAATATTTTGCCTCTTTGTTTCATCGTTATGTCTTGATGTTAAAAAAAGAATCATGTTCTGTCTCTTCTAAGCTTCTCGCCAAGTCTAATATAGTAATAACCAACTTTTGCTTTTAAAAATACTAAGTTGTCTATTTTCCATAAACTTGCCTTATTGATGGCTTTCATCTTTCTTAGCAAGGAGGAGCCTAACAAATCCATTTTTTTTCTGGCAATTTGAATAATTCTTTTTAAACGGCAAACATTGGAGGCAAAGGAAGTAATAATTACTCGTCCGGTTTCCTCATAATATTTACGAAGACCTGTTGTACTGATTCTCACCCTACTTCACGATTACATCTGTGTATCTATTTATGCAAGAAACCCAGCATAAGAAGAAAGTTTACAAGCTTTTATGAAGTTACAGAATTAGCTACATATATGATCAGACAACAACAAGCACGACGATAAAAGTCGAAATTCTGTTGCAAACTTTAACTCTTGCAAGTTCCATCATATAAATTTTTTTTTTGACTACAAAAAAACAAACAAACAAAGAAGCAACCAGAGAGGTTGAACGAAGAGCCTGGATTTTTAATTTTGCTTCTTTTCCAACATCCAATAATTATTGATAGTAAACCTTAATATTAAATTTGGAACTGACTGCCGATCATTTCCCTGTACATTTGGCCAGATTGTTTATTTTATTATCATCACGAGACACGATATGCTTAACAATAGTTAGTGCTAGGCTTTTATGGTACTACATAAACAAGTGTTTCGTGTTCCAAACTTTTACGCAAATAATAAGGGCGAAATTTATTATTCACAAACTCGAAGACGCGAATTCAAAACCACACACCACACTTATGTCAAGTGCGGGGCCTCTCGTCTCAGCAGAGTTAGCTTCTGTTGACTCTGACGAAAGATCTGACCTGATTGATTACGACATTGACGATCGAAGCGTTCTTTCTTTACGTGATGTTGGCGCACAGTTTGAGATCGTTAAAGAACAGCTCATTAATTACAAGACAAAGTTGGCCGAATATGAGAGTCAGGTATCCGAGATGCAAATACAAATCGAAGATTTGACTCTCACACGGGACTTGTTCGAAGAAGAAAAAATGTGTGCACTAGCAGAGGTCGACGATCTTAACAAGCGAGTAGCCGATCTTGAAAAGGAGCTCGAATCGGAACGGAAAAGCACTACATTTCAGAGTCTTAGCGTCAATGAACAAATGAAAGAATTGAAGGATGAGAACGAAAAGCTTCGAACAGAACGAAACAATTTTGAAGATGAGAAAAGCTGCTTAAGCGCACAAGTAGAATCGCTTAGGAAGCGAGTAAACGAATTGTCGGTGCAGAATATGGATGCGCGTACTGAGATTGAAAGACTAGAATCAACAAATTCTAAACTAGAATCTGACTTAAAAACTAATAAACAAAATAACCTGAACGCAGAAAAGCAGATGGAAAGTTTACAAAAAGAAGTAGGAGAACTCGGTGAACAGCTCGCAATGGCCCGCGGCCAAGGTAATGAATGGATTGAAGAGTACGAAAGGGAAAATAAAAGATTAGAACCGAGATTGAGAGAATTGGGGGGCCAAATCCGAAATCTTGAAAAACAAAATGAATTTCTCGAGAAGCAAAGAAATGGATTGGAATCCCGAAAAAGGGAGTTAACTTTGGAGCAACAAAGGTTAATAAGTCAGGTAGATGACTTGAACAAAAATGCAGAAGTCATGAAAAGAAAGCACGAGACTCGGCAGATGGAGATTACTGAACAACGCAAGCAACAGTCTGAGACTATCAAGCAGCTAATCAACGTGAATTATCAACTGTCAGACGAGTTGAGTGAACAAAACAGAAACTTGGAAAGACAAAACGACGTTCTTGAGAGGGAAAATGACGAATTAGAATCTCGCAAAGAGGAACTGACTTCGGAACGAGATAGATTGATGAGTCAGATAGACGAATTAAGCAAGAGTATAGAAGATCTAAAAAGTAATTATGAGGCTCGTCAGATGGAGTTGATGGAAAAACGGAAGCAACACTCTGAGACTCTGAAACAGTCAGCCAAAGTGAATAATCAATCCTTGGGTGTCAACAGAATTAAAGCAAACTCTGGTTCTAGCCGAAGATCAACAAGGAGTATCATGTATGTCAATATTGACGCGTATTTATGTGTATCCCGATTTTCTTTAGCGAATTTTTAAATACATTGTTCGAATAGGCGAGAACAGGAAATAGAGATGTCGTTACAAGAAAGCGCGCAAGCAATTGGATATGTGGACGAGCTTGTCCGTTTTGTTTCCCAACAGGGTAATGTTCGGCGAACGAGTATCAATAGCACAAATAGCATTGGTAGCACGAATCGATCGGATAGTTCACCATCATCACGGTCGTCTACTAAGGTAACACAAGGGGCAAATGCTAGTTTAAGTTTATTGATTAAAATTAACATTGGTTAATAATGTTGTCTTTAGGAAAATGACAAACTAATTGAAAAAATAAGGGATTTAGAGAATGATTTGCAATCAGCAATATCGAGTAAAAAAGCACTTACTCTGGAGAAAGCTTTATGGGTTAAAGAAAAAGCTGATCTCAGGCAGCAACTAAACAATTTTCACAAGGTGTGTTTTTTGTTTTGCCTTTGGTGGCTTCAGCCCGTCCCTGATATATTTGATTTTAGGAGTCAGAGAGATATCGTAAAAAGAATTCTTCAGTCACTGAACTTGAGGCTCGTATTAGGAGGCTGCAAAAAGGTGAGATGGATAGCGAGTAAACGTTCCGAGCCAAATTTTTATTTATTATTAATGGAAATCGCGTGCGTATTTGTTTAGAGAAGGATGTTGCGGCTGAACGTTCTGCCCAGAAGATTGCGGATTTACAGCATGAACTTCAAATTGTAAAGGAGAAATTAACAAAAATAATAAAAGAGAAGAGCGTAATACTTAAGGAAAAGTCCGAGCTACAGCGAAAATATCTCATTGCAAATGAGGTAATTGGGTTTGCACATTATATGTTTCTGGTAGCTAACAAACCTGCAGTTGTGAAATAAAAGCTGATAATATTTATGGATGTTCACGTGCAGATGAAGGAGACTATGGATTCAGATATACAGGCAGAGAAGGAACATGTCAAGGCACTAGAAGTACAGTTACAAACTGTTACAGAAGAATTACAATTCGAACGACGTGATCATCAAGAAAAACGTGAACAACTGTCACGTTATGAAGATCAGTTGCAATCAATTCAAGAGCAGTATAACAAACTCCGCAAAGAATCGAGTCATTTACAACACAGCCTAGGAAACGAGCAAAGGTTCCAAGAAATGAATTTGGTAAGCATGGATATTATACGTCGCCTTAGATTTTGATATCTAAGTATATAATCGACATTTACTTTACGTTTTTAAAAGGTGTCAAGTTATGACGATGACGAGATGCGATTTTTGATGAATGAAAATATGAAGCTCAACAATGAATTGCTAGAGTTGCATAACCGGGTGCAGGAAGTCGAAGATGACAGAAGATATGATATGGAGGTTTGTTATTGTCATTTTATTTACAAATTTTTTTTACGCAATTCTGGTTCTAAACGTAAATATTTTGATAGTCGGAAATTGCCCAATTAAAAGTTAAATACAAGGCGGAAATGAACAGAGATCGAAAACGGTTGACCGACAAGTGTGAGATTTATTCCAATGAGATCAAGTTCCTGAAGGCCAGTGTTCATCGAGAACGCGGTTTTCGGGCCGACCTTTGCCATCAGAAAAACTTTTTAATAGCGATAATCGGAGGACCGGATATGTGGTAATGTGAAATTCAGTAATGAAGTATAACGATTAAAGTCCCACGATAACGCTTTTGCCTTTTTTTTTTGTTTCAGCCAAGAAGCAGTTTCTATAATGCTCCGTAACGAAAGGCTCTTTCAAAATGATGATTGTGAAGAGTATCCTCTATTAAACCGTTTTCGATGTGTGGTTACTGCCATAATTGCGATTCAACGGATGAGGTAAGCCGAATTGACCATGTTAGGATTCGAGATCGATTTACTTATACTACCTGATGTCTTCGGTTTATAGGCTTATGAGGCAAAATTGGGCTAATAAATTGGAGCTGAAGCATCTCGTGAAACAACAACGAAACGCTCTACGCCAATACTAATATTATCACCTTGTCTTGGTTTTCCAACATCCGGATTCTAGATAGATACTATACACATATATATTTTATACTCGGATCTTCCAATTTGTACAATAATTGATATAATAATTATTTACAAAGAATTTTGCATATGATTCACGTTCTTGCAAATTCTGTAATATTTTACAAATAAATTGAACGTATTTAAATAAAGCGGCATAAAAAGGGATTGAGATTAACATCTGAGATGATTACATTCATGAATGAATAGACCTTTACTATTCCCAAACGTCAATTTCGTATCAAGGGAAACGTTTCGCTTTTGCGCTGAGGATTAGGATTTGCATTAACACAAACTCTTTCTCGGTTTTTGGAAGCCACCACCACCTGAAAATAGTGTGATATTATCTTGTTAAGCGCATATGCTTCGTATTCAGTACAAAACCACTCTCTCAACACTTCTCTTCGTCACCAACTATTTCGATATCGAATTATCAAGTACTAACGCAACTCGTGGATTTAATATAATAATGGGAACATGCATCACTTGGTTGTGCCATATAATTGATGGCGATATGTTGTGTATATGTATTTGTCGAAATATATAATATCATTCATTTGTTTTCTATGTACACTATTTATCAAATTTGCATTGCATTTATGAAAATGTGAAATGTCTTGACGACATAAATATATCAGATATGACTGATACGAATGTAGAAATGTCTTTATGATTATTTTTGAGTAAATCAGAATGTAGTATCACAAATAATTAATACAATAAACCAATAATCACAAAAAAAAAGATTTCGAAAATAACACGTCTACATGATTAATATTATATCATACATACAATGACGGTTAAAACGTAATAAATCAACGACACGGTCGTTGCTATGATATGATGGCAATAGCACGCGCAGTATTATTAATCATTAGCACTCAACCCATGCATACTGTTCGACGATGTACACCACACAACTCTTACCATTGTGTAAGCAGATCCGTCTGGGTCGAAATATATTATCGTAAACAAACAGCCTCGCTTTCCGACTCTATCGTTCACGTCTAGAATTGACCGCGAGAAGTTAATTCTTCTCTGAGCTTCACATTGCTCAACATCTGTATAGTGCTATTGATCAAATTGTTCTGTTCTTTGGAAGGTACTTTATGCGTAACAGACTTCAATTATCATTTTGATTCTCGGATTGACTTGGGCGGTATCAATCGGCTTCCCGTTTTACCGACATCACTCGATGCTGTTGATGGTAAGCGGGTTGGTGTTGATGAAGAAGCGGTTTCATTGTTAGCACTTTTCTTTGACTTTGCTGGCGTAAGTTTTGGAATCGATGATGATTTGGCATGGCTTTTGGGAATAGTCGTCTTCCTTAATAAGCTAGTGTTGCTAACGTTGGTAGTGTTGCCTGGTGGTTTCCAAGGTGGATTTATGTATGGCGGAGGTTGATATCCTGTTCTTTTGCTGACACTGGAAAGACTGTTCTGCATCTCTTCTGTCATTTGTCTCAAAAGCGCATTCTCCATCACTTCTTTCCTTTGGTTGATCATCTGGATGAAAGCATACAGTTTTTACTTAGTATTTTTCATGATATAATCGAATATCATATTGATTGAATATATGCTCTCACCTGTAACCCGTTCAGTGCTTTGGTTATTGTAGCATCTCGTCTCTCAATTTGCTCAAGCAAGCGTTTGTGCTCGTCCATGAAGGTAGTAACCTAATTACCAAATTCACATGCTAAGTTAGGTGTCATGTTTAAAAGAAATAATTAATATTCAATCATACCTGTTCTTCGAGGTTCTTTACTCTTTCTCTCTCATAATCCATGTTCTTGTTCTTTTCATCAAGTTGCGTTCGCACTTCGACGGAATGCTATGATATATGCAGAAATGTTAAGAAAATTTTGTGTATCTTAACAAAATTTCATCTACTCGTTGGTTACCTTCTTTTCTTGTGACAAATTATCTTCAAGTTGGGTTATCCGTGTTTTAAGTTCATCAATCGTCGAATCCTTGTTGCGCATATCCTAATAATAACGAATATATAAAAAGCCGTTCTCCCGCCAAATTGAACGCAAGTATGAGATGCAACCATTCTACCTCTTGCATATTTCTATACGTTTCTTCAGCTTTCGTTCGTGTATTCTCCGTATTTGCAAGTTTATCGTTCAATTTCGTGCGTTGAGCATTCTAAGGATGAATTCAGATGTGAGTAAATATCGGCAAGTGCTTAACAACATACAGGTATCTTACCAAGTGTTTGATTTCACTTTCATGTTCAAGAATTATATTTTTCTTATTTTCCACCTCATCATTTAATGACTCGACTTGTGAACGGAGGCTTTCCAAATCTCGCCGATGAGCATCCAACTCCTAAAAATTTGATAACGCTCAGCCTAAATTAAGAAAATATTCAAAGACTTTGTTTAGTGAAATACTGACTGTACGCAATCGTTCTTGCTCTTTTCCATATCTCTCTGCACTCTCTTTAGCTCTATTGGTCTGGTTGGTAAGCTGCTGTCGGACATATTGAAGATCTCCATCACGTTCTTGTATTGCCATCTCCAGTTCAGCAATTCGTCGCTGTGCTGCCAATAATTGCTGCAATCAAGCAAAGACAATTATTTATTATCATCAATTTGAATTCGGTAACATAGAATTTAGTCAAATATACCTCATTGAGATCATCTATTATTTTTTCGAGCTCTTTCTTATCTTTACGAAGTCTTTCTAATTCTTTATCATGCAGTTCCTTTTCTTTGAGCTTCTCATTTATAACGTGACTTTCTCTTGATTTATTCGCTTCTTCCAACTCTGAAACCCGCGCACTATAATTCTCCACTTCTTGTTTCAGATAAGCTATTTCTTTTGAGCTGCTTGCTTGTGCGGCCGTTAATTCAGCCACTTTAGTTTTGCTCTGTGCGAGTTTCTATGTGTTACCATGAGAAATAATGATTGAGTACCGTATTACCGTTTTACTAGGAAAAAAAACTCACACGTAGAATGATATTTTGTTATACTGTACCTCTTTCAAACTGGATATCATTTCTTCTCGCAACTTATCTTCTATTTCAGCTTCTTTTACGTTTGATTGTAATTGACTCTGTAATTCTTGAATCTCTTCCTCCTTCTCATACACAGTTCTCTCCAGACCGGTTATTTGGAGCTTCAACTAATAACAGTAGTTTTTTAAGACTGTTAATAAAGGTATGAAAAGCGAAAGCATACACAAGCACTTGAACAAACCTTCTTGTTATTCTCTGTCACGTCTTGGATTTCTTTTGTTTTATTATCAGTCTGTCTTTTAGCCTGCAAGAAGTCCATATGTTATCGTTAGAAGGACGACAACAACGTGTGACCCAGACAAAAACGTTATAAAGTTCCAGTGTCCCTTGCAGCACACTCATACTTACTTTTTCGAGTGACAACTGTAAGTCTGATATCTCTTGAGCCTTTTCTTCGAGTTGTACTCTTATATTTTCTACACCCTCTTGGTGTCGCGCTTCATCTTCTTGACGGCTCTGGTGCATTATATCAAGCTCCTGAAGAGCTTGGTCGTATTCTTGTTGTAACTGCTCGATTTCCTGTAAGGGCATAATTAAACATAAGTATGTTTGCTAGAAATCGATAATAAGAAAACAAAAAATGGTGTTGTACGCCTGACCTCTCTTAATATCACACTTTCATTTCTCAATTGACTTTCAGCTTTATCCCAATCCTCTTCCACTTCCTGCATTGCATTCTCGTGTGCAATACTCAGATCTTCTAACTCGAGAGTCAGTTGATCAACCATCATAGTCTTTTCTCGCAATTGAAGAGTCAGCTCGGCAACTTTGTCACGTAGCTGTGCAAGGTTCTAATTAACAATTGTTATTGTTAGGTAAAGGAAACGAAATTTAGCTACATCAGACAAATAAAACTGAGCTACCTCCTCATATTGGTTACTAAACTCTCCGTTAAGTAATCGCGAGGAAGACTCGCGCGATGACGCCACGCTAGCAGGACGACCTCTCATACGCTCTAATTCTGCATATGCTTCCTCAATCTCATCAGTTCGTTCGGATAATTGACTTTTTAAACTTGCTATTTGCTGTAATGTTATCAAATGTGAGGATCACTTGGGGAGGTAAAGCTATACGTGTCAAAGTTAAGTAGCAAAAACAAAGGTACCAGTCACAGCGTACCGCTTTCAAAGCTCTCTCCATTTCGTCAAATCTTATCTCTTTCGAAGCTCTTTCCACTTCATCAGGTCCCATTTTACTTAATCTTTCCTCCAAGTAATAAATCTTCATTTTCAAATCAAAATTTTCTTTCTTTATTTCATCTATAACCTAAAAAAGACGCGCATATAAACTTTAGTAAAAACAGTATGGACCAATAATTGCCGGTAAAGTGAGATAGCACTAACCCGTTCTTGCTCTTTTAACGTCATTTGAGAGTTCCTGGGTGGTGGGGCAGCATTCCAGCGATTGTTACGTTTAGGTCTGTTAGATCTCAAGTCTGTCGCGTCAGTTTGTTTGCGGCCATTCGAAACAACTGAGCCATTTTCGGCCAGTAGGCTTGACGAGTTGAATGGTAACTTGATATTATTGATGGAATCATAATCTCCGGCTCCATCTGCGGGCGGATCCTTGAATTCGTTGGAATCCTCTGAAAGTCCTTCCGAACGTTTGTTGTAGTTGACGTCGTTAGAATTAACAACGATGTCGTCAATTCCAAACTCTTCGTTTGTGGGTGAGTACTTGTCGTCTGTCATATACTAGTTCTTCAACGGTTAACTTGATGAACGAAAGGATCAGCAAGTTCCGTGCACGTCTCACGTTAATATTATGTGAGACATCTTATTATTTATAATCACACGTGATAACATACAAACGCATTAATATTAATTGTCCATGCATTGTACTGTTAATGTTAATAAATATAATTCGGCGTGACACTAATTATTTAGAACAACATTAGAATTACCGATTTTGCCGAAACTGTGTTTTCTTTTAATGTGCGTACGGTTATGGCAATTTGTTATGAAAATCTATGTCAAAAAACAGGGTACACTTTTATGTAGGACATGCGTTTTTTAATAAACGATTCCACAAACCGGACATTAGTTTGACATACAGTATTAACGTTTGGGTTGTTTCATTATCCGAGTGAACTTGGAACTCGTCGATTCTTTTTACTTGCGGGGAAGTTTTTTAAAACTAGAATAAGAAACTCATTCATGTTTTCTCGTATTAGTATTGCATCATTAGAAAACTGTGAAACGTTGGATGGTCAATCGATTGGTTATATTAGTATTATCCAATCTTACCCTCAGTCATTTGCTTCTCGTAGTGTATGCAAGCGTAATGTAATTGGCGCTGCATTGCATGGGGCTAGAGTCCAGCGCATTGCATTGATTTTCGTGCTTTTGGATGCGGTTAAGGAACTTGTTATTGAAAACTTTTACGCTTAAATGATCTCGGCATTCCAATAACAAGAATCCAAAAAGTAAACTAATTATTCCATTGAATATAAATGTGGCATACGATACCGCCGATCCAATTCACTTGTGAAACTCGCAAATATCGTTGAATGGCTGTTTGTATCGCTTTATCATTATGAAAAATTGGTTCACCATTAATTAGCTTCGACAATGGTTGTTCGTCACGCTAAAACACCTCCCCTTTTTCTTTTGTATCGACAAATTTGTTCTTGATACAGATTTTGGTATCATCTCGCGAATGCCCGTACCAGTGGTAGGGTCGATTGCAACATGCTAGTGCGCATACAATGATCGTACTTCTTGCATGCAGCTGTTGTTATCCTTAGAGTCCCATGGATCTTTGTTTCTCAAAAAAATCCGCATTCCTTTTGTACAAACTCACACAGCGCCCCAAAAATTCTGCGCGTTCAAAACTACTAAGTTTGCTCGTCATCAAATTTACTTGTGAAGTCAGTCTTACTACTGTGTACGAGTTAGTATTAATATCAGACGCGGACATTTATGAATCGTACACAGATATTGTGCAACTTGGCGTACTGACTTGTTATTCGAGGAGATAACTGAATGATTGAAGATCACAAACGGGTTAATGAGACTGAGTGGGTTGATGTTCCCCCAAAGTTGCTAATTCAAAACGATTAGATGTGAAACTCTTTCAACCATTGACAATAAGAGTGATTTGTGGATGTTTAACCTGTTCTATTTGTGCGTTTCTATGAAAGCCATAGTAATAGTTGTACTCACTCTTTTTTTCTGAAGCAAGAACTGCATTGTTTGGTTCTTGCTGGCTTGAATGCTCTATTCATCAAGTGTGCGGTAACCTATTCTATAAATCAAGGAACAATGGAGGTGATCCTAAAGATTTTAATATTCATGACCTAACACTAGGCGGTGTAAGGATTACACCACAGAATGTGTTTGTCGTTCGAAAATTATCAGCTGAAACATATGCAGGAGCTTAAATCGTGAGTCTCCAACTCAATATGACTACCACACGAATTATATAAAGCTCAATTTTGGCGTCAGAATCAAAGAGATAGAGGAACCATTGAGACATCATAAATGACAAATAAGAGTTCCCGGCATTCTTATGTTAGTAATCGATTTTAACAAACATAAGATCAACAAAGTTTTGGGACTATTTCTATTATTGTTATTATGATGAACCAAAAAGTTAGTTTTTGCGAATACCATGCGAGATTATTGTGGTGCAATCACATCTGTATCTTACATGATCTTTGCGATAATGTACAGATACATTATCTTCGGGGGACAATCGCGGAATAGACTTTTCTTAGCAATCCCGACGGGCCAGAACTATAAATCAGTCCGATTATCAACGATACTATGCATACTCAAAATGCCTGTTGACACTACTTAAAATGTTAACCAGGTATCCTACCAGTATTGCAGGTCTGTGTGGCCGGCAGATATTAATTAATACATTTGCATCATACTTACATTACTACAGGTACAGCACTAAGGTGTTGGAATTGTGACAAATGCCTAACTTTTCAGTGCTGCAAAAATTCCCTAAATTAAATGTTTAACTGCCCAGAGAATATACCAGGAATATTTGATTTTCTTACAAATTGATGTGTCACACATCATGATACAAGTTTTTTAGTGATTTCGCATTCTATCTAAAGGTTAAGCAATATCACAATTTCTCGTAAGCTCGATCACATCAAATTATTTGGTTTTCTCCTTCCCAGGACTAATGTCCTCTCCTGGAAACCATGGAATAAATCTACTGGTTATTTTTCTGTATTTGCAGTATGATGGATACTTACCCATGCTGATCTGTTCACAGTCAAGAAAATTCCGTTAGTGTTAGCCATACTGAATACGCTCAACAACTGTTAACATGACTCCACCTGTGAATTACTCACTTTTTCAGTCAGAAGTGTGCTTCCTTGGAACAAAAGTGTCAAATTGACTGCACCAACCATGGTCCAATTGAACCATAATGCTTGGATCCAAGTGTTAGGCTGTAATGTTGCAGCAACGCCAAAGAGGTAATAACTCCACCAAAGACCCATTTCACAGAAGTAATGAGGATGTCTGTCAAAAACAAGTATAAGTCAAAATATAGTTATCTCACTATTCAAAGTAACCATCATCCAGGTAGCACCTTTCCTTATAGTTAAAGCATCTGTTACCTTGAATATCGAAAAAGACCATGAGTTAAATAACCCAACCCAAGGTCACCGTCATACAACTTCGGCCCGTTAGTATTCTTGGCTGCTGCTTTGATTATTATGTGCTTTTCGTTTTGAAACTTCCATTGTTGCTGATCAGCTATAGTTTCTCCTACGAAGAATAAGCTAAACGAGACACCTGCAACTACATCAATCCAGTTCAATGGGCCATCACCTCCAATAGAACAGACTAGATATACTGGTAGAGTTAAACTCATTAATAAAAAATTCTGATAGAGTGAGATAAACACAACATTAAGAATTTCGAAGAATGGTCGAGGGATGCCCTTCTTCACATATGACCATCGATAGTCTGTGTATATTAAACAATGTTAATAAATCTTTGTAACAAAATTGAAGATTAAACCTAGCAACATACCTTCGTTTGACCATTTATATCCTCCTTTTCGAGCAAAGTTATAAGTAAGCCTTATACCCCAGAGGGTACTCAACACGCTCATAATGACTCCACGTACACTCAACTCATTACTCTCCGTGATAAACGAATGGAGTGCAAAATGCCAAGAAAAGAGGACTGGAGTAATACTCCATAGTCTATCAACCTATACAACGCCTGTGTATTATTACCCATTTTAACAACATGTGCTCAATGCAAGAACCGCTTTAGGCGTTCCTCGCTTACCTGAGAATGGTTATTAGCTAAAACAGCCAGTACCCAACAGATGATTGCTATTCCAAAAGTTATTACAGTGGCTGATACCAAGGGATCCAATGTGTAATATTGGGTTCGAAGTAGGTTCAGAAGGCGTCCTCGATCTGACGAGTTCTCTAATAACCATTCTTGCCAATTCGTGGCGATTATACTGTTATATAGCGAATCGAATGACGCAATGGCAGACATTTTGCTTGCTTTTTACATAAGAGAACGAAAGATTATTAAGGATCTTTTGCATTTATCACGCGACCATCAATTTAGTTATGTTTTACATATCAACTGACGCGTCGAATATGCAACGATGTATGATTGGCGAAAAATTTGAAGACAAAAAACACACGGGAGACACCAGCTTTACAAAGTCAATATTAATATCATAACGATAATCTCTCAATAATGTACCGACTTACTTTTAGGAATTATCGCTATTACATTTAATTAGCCAATTGTAATATTTTCGGTAATATCATTGGCTAGGAATAGCAGGCTTCGTCGCCAATGACTATAGACAATCCACGAAACTTTTGTTTAATATCGGAGAAGACAAGTTTTAAATTGGGGTTAATATTTTATTTATACATTACACTTCTATGGAATCAGATTCTGTCAGCATATTTCCAATGTTACCAACTCCCGCATTCTTTACTTGCGGAAGTTGGGTTCCTTAATTTCGACGCGAATGTGAACAAACACCGCGTTTCGTGTTTTCCAAGTTTTAAATAAGTAACTTAAATTACAGTTGACAATGAGTGAATATATATTTACATTTACATTTATCTATCCAACAATCCGTTGACTTTGGGGCAAATAATATTTCTTTGGGAATTTAAATTCCCTAATACTAATACTAATACTAACCCGCAATTATATGTATAATGCAATATTAAAGTTTCTTATATGTAGTCTATTTTAAGATGGAAATTTCTGGACATTTTTTTGCGTGACCGCAAGGACAAATCTGCCCACCTACCGACTGCTACCAAACTCACGATGGCAGATATCAAGAAACAGCGACTGGTATACGCAATTCTCCAGTTCCTCAAAAGCTCTATTCAAGACGGAACTATTAATGAAGAGGGCAGAGAGAGTATAGAAGTGGCCGGTATGTTATTCAGTATTCTGACTCGAAATATATGCCGCTATTCGACTCGCTCGCTCACGTATTCCCGTCTTATAATAATAGTACAGTGCATCGGGGAAGCTTTTGGTGTGGACGCTGACAATCCGGAGCATCAAGCTAAATATGCAACTAAGCGCTCACTACTGTCGTTGTTTAGTATAGCTCTACAAGTTGAAGAGAAACTATCAAGTAAACAGGTAGGCTATTCACACAAAGAACGTGCTTTGCATTCTTGTTCTAAACTTACATTTGCACCCTTAGGGCTCGAGCTCCCGGCAAGCAGCGTCGACTGATTCATCGACTTCCTCGTCGTCAACTGGTACGATCTATTATAGACCTACTTCAATAAACATTGTGTTTATTCTATACCAACGTATTGGATGATCGTAGTCTGAATACACAGGAGGAATTATCGATTGAAGGATCATTATAAATTAATTCTCTGTTCTTATGCGACTGTTCAGCTGAAGGTCGAGCAGAACGAAAAGACGTTGAGCTTGAGCCGGCTCCATTCCAGTTAGAGGTATATGAATAGTCTTAGGATGGATAGACTGAAAAATCTGTCATTGTCGATTTATTAATGCAATCAACGGTTCTTGATAAATTAAATGAAGTCATCATTTTGTATTGCAGTCAGCTCTCACTGAAGAACAGAAACAAAAAGCAGAAGAGTTAAAAACCGAAGGTAGGTGCATATGAAATCATGCAAGATGACAATAAGCCGCTTATACATTTTGTCTTGACAGAATTTCTGCCTTTAATACTAACATTGTTACGTTTTTTTCTTTTCGCACAGGTAACAAGAATGTTACCGAGAAGAACTTTGCCGCAGCGGTTCAATTATATAGTGAGGCTATTAGTATAAACCCCATGAACGCTGTTTATTACGCAAACAGGTAGAATAGCATGCGATGCTGTCAGTTACTTAGCAGTTTGTGTGCTAATATCTAATGGTAACGGCATATATTTCTTAGAGCTGCAGCGTATAGTCAGATGAACAATCACGATGAAGCCATTCAGGATGCTCTAAAATCGACTCAAGTCGATCCATCTTATAGCAAAGCATACAGTAGACTAGGGTGATGATCTATTCATTTATGACTTTATATAACGAACCATCATTTACTCCTACTCACCATGTGCGATCTTTTCATAGACATGCGTATTTCTCAAAGAGCCAATACAAGGAAGCCATCGAAGCTTACGAAAAAGGGTTGGCTCTTGATCCGAATAATGCAACAATGAAGAAAGCTCTTGCCAATGCTGAACAAAAGGCTAGCGAACTTGAAGGACAAGGTTCTCGAGGCGCGAGTAGTGGACCACGAATGCCTTCTGCCGGATTAGGCGGATTAGGGAATCTCGCGAATCTCGCTGGTCTTGGAGGAGCTGGTGAGGGTGGAAGTGGTTTGGACTTCGCTAATCTAATGAATAACCCAGCCATTATGAACATGGCCTCGCAGATGATGCGATCAGGGGCGTTTAATGATTTGCTAAACAATCCCAATTTGGCGTCAATGTCAGTATGACTGCTACGTTTAGAGCGCGATGTTACGTTTTGTTTGTGTCATTGGCACAGCTTTGTGTCTTGTTGAAACATCTTCTGATCTTTGATGCTTGATGAAAACAATAGGGCACAGAACATGATGCAAGGTGGTTCAACACCCAACATGCAAGAGCTAATGAATAATCCCGAACTAAGGAATTTGTAAGTATTTGTGACATGTGCTTGTATAATGACACGGCATTCAAATTATGTATATATTCATGTCATCTTTTGTTTATAGAGCAAGCCAATTTGCCAATGCCGATAAATCCGATAGAGGAAATGCCGGAGGACAGCCGCCCTCTGGAGACTCGGATCAATAAACCAAAGTGAAAGGCACGTTTGGTTTACAGCCAGCAATGTTGTATATATCTGCATGTTAAAAATCTGAGGATGAACAAGAGTTAATATTTGAACAAAATAATAGTAGTACTGATTAGAGGAGAGAAGAAGTGAATAAATGATATTTATTGTCATGAATGCGGATGGATTTAACACATCAATAGTGGGCATTACTAATTACTACTATTTCCTGCATGATCTCCGGAGAGAATCAAGGCTCGATCCATTACAGTTCCGCAATTTTGGCATTTGTACATCTCAGACCCTCCTATTTTGAATGTTCCCAACACCAACTGCGAGTTTTCGAAGTGTAGGCCTCATTTGGATAATAACGCGGACACCTAGTTCTTCTGCCTTAGCCACAAGACGTTGGCGAAATTGATAGTGGCCCCAACAGAGCATTTTACGAACGGTTTTGCGAGATATCTTTCGTGTTTTTCGGTTTACCATATTTGACACCTCAAAAGGAGGAATGATGGTGGCATCAAATTCGCGAGTGAAAAATGCGACGCTCTTTTTGTGAACTTCGCTTTGTAGGCGTTTGATTCTTCGTCGC